>MU183491.1:176942-187306 GCA_016904865.1 Pissodes strobi | reverse complement strand
TTTTTATAGTATTTTTGAGCTGGAACAGACCCGTATTCAGGAGGGGGGGGCCAAATTTTAAATTTAAATTGTATCTAGCATTAAATTTGCATACGTTTTTTGGTCCGGAGACATTGTATAATTATTATATTATTTTTGAGCTGGAATAGACCCGTATTCAGAAGAAGGGGGCCAAATTTTAAATTTAAATTGTATCGAGCATTAAATTTGCATACGTTTTGTGGTCCGTATACATTGTAAAATTATTATAGTATTTTTGAGCTGGAACAGACCCGTATTTAGGAGAAGGGGGCCAAATTTTCAATTTAAATTGTATCGAGCATTAAATTTGCATACGTTTTTTGGTCCGGAGACGTTGCAAAATTATTATAGTATTTTTGAGCTGGAACAGGCCCGTATTTAGGAGAAGGGGGCCAAATTTTCAATTTAAATTCTATCGAGCTCTAAATTTGCATACGTATATGGGCCGAAATAAATATAAAAATATCGTGGTTTTAAGCCGGTACATGACCGCATTTAGGAAATGGGGGCCAAGTTCCAAATTTAAATTGTCATATCGAGCTGAAAATTTGCATAGGTGGGTATAGGTCCGGAAACAATGTAAAAATACTACATGTATAATAACAACATCCATGATTATTACTCTAATCCTATAAAATAGAATATATTATATTATTAAATAACATAAAAATAAAAAAGTCGTAAATACATTATGTCGGCATTTTATAGATTATCTAATCTTATTCGGCAAAAACTGTAACATAGGTACATAGTATTTAAAACTATAAAATTCAGTATTTTTTTAAGCTCGAAACATAAATAAGTCAGAAGGGGCAACATTATACGTAAGCAATCTGTACAATAAATTAACCAAAGCAGAGGAGCTAAACTGCTAAACTTATTAAAGTTTTGTGGTAAATACCTAAATATTCGATTAATACTTTTTTTAAGTAAGAAAGTGTTTTTGAAAACGCACTTTACTATTTTAGTTCTAAAAAATTGTGAGTTTGAAAATCTGTCGAAATCTTACCTGTAATATTTACCTATCTAAATTCTTTTATTATTGTCAAAATATATTTTTTATTGATGTTTAAGGTTGTTTAATTTTTGCTGTACTTTTTTTTTGTTTTTATCTAATGTCCATTTACAAAACATATAAATGTTAGTTACAACCATCTATTCAATTAATAAAACTTTGTGTCTGTAACAATTATTATTTTTATCAGCCAACCAACGAACATTTTTTGCCAAAATTTTGTCTGTTATTTTTACCGCAAGGTACTCTCTCGACTCATACAGATTAAAATATTTACGGAAATATAAAAATGATTTTTGGACAATAACAACTATGTCATCTTTTGGTACACAACTAAAGACTCTCCAGATTTTCCTCCATAATTTTTATTTAAAAAAAAAACATTTGCTTTGAATCCTTTAAAAGTGGAATATTACTTTCATTGCAACTCTCAAAATTATTTTAGCAATCTGAATAGTTAAATTTATTTTTTATTCGTTTAATAAGAGACCCTGTATAATAAGTGACAGCACATTCTTCCAAAGGTGTTGTGTATGTTGCGTTTTCAATTAATACATTTTCAGCACTAGTGGATTCCGCATCAGAAATGTCATCTTTACTTTCAAGACATTTAAAAAATTCATTATCAGCGCTGTTCTTGTTTTTTGATGTTGTATTAGTAGATAACAATATTTGCCTGTCAAAGTCCTCTTTACAATTGGAATATTGTGACGGTTTTAAAAGGCTAGTAATGGTTTCTATTCTAAAAGATAATCGAAATGATTTTGCGGATGGATTTAAATTACAGCCGCCTTTCTGCCTAACGACACCGAATAAATTTAAAAAAAATCTTGGTTTAACCGTTTTATAAGAATAAAACCATTACCATCACTTTTTTCGGCATAGTTACCGCGTTGATTGTTTGTACAATACCTTGAAAACAAGGAGGTCTAGATTCTTTTGTTTTTTTTTTGTTACTTTAACTAAATTAGTGAAAATATATTTTCCTTTCATAAGAGTCATTGATCGTAAATTCAAAACTTGTATTATTTTTCCTATATTATCTTTTAAGCTCTTTGAAAAAAATAAGTGAGTATTGGAAAGCAGCGAAACAAAAGCAACATGGATTTTCTCTAATGGATCACCCTATATATTTTACGCTAAAGAGAAAGATGTTTTCCTCTTGCTTTCAAAAATATATAATGTGTTGACATTCAGAGTATAGTCAAAAGCAGTCATATCGTGCAGGTCCAAAGGTCACATTTCTCATTAATTATCATGTCTTTGACAGATTTTGCATGCAAAATCGGTCATAAATGAAGTTTTTAATGAAAAGTGTGACCTTTGGACCCGCACAATAAGATCGCTTTTGACTATAGATGTTTCAGAAATATTACACACAATAATACACATAATTACACATATTACTCATATAATTGCTAATGGCTAGCCAACGTTTTCGCTTTATTATTGTTATTATATTGTTAGTATCTCACTTTTCTGGAGCTGTCAAATTAGAACTTGTCAACGTGGTTGACCGAGGCAGCCATTTGCAATTATGTGAGATTCAAACTTGATTATTTCTGAAGCATCTACTCTGAATGTCAACATATTATATATTTTTATCCTATCGGACGAAAAACGACACCTTTCCGATGTGTATTTTCACCGCAAAAGTCATGATTCCAGTATATTGTATTCGTTGCTTGGCAACATGCAATAACTGTACATGCAGGAATAGAAAATAACTGTCCGGGAATATAACATTTCCGGCCTAGGACGGAAATGTAACATTTCTGTCCTATTCAAACGCCTTGTTTGTCAGATCTGACGTCTATCAAAAATAACATTTAGCTGTAGTTTCCGTAGTTACGTAATAAACTTCAAGCTCGGTCGATTCAAAACTTGATATTATGCTGAGTTTAAATTTAAAACACCGTTTTTATTTAGGGTAATATTTGGCTCTATTTTTATAAGTACGTATTCTAATTCAATCGGATAAAAAGTAGCATGTGCAACTAGTAGGAAAAGTACATTCCTGGACTCCTGTGTTTACCACAGTCGTCCGTCCAGGAATGTTTTGCTTTTCCTCCTAGTTACAGAATATACTATTTTGAAGCCAGGAAGAGAAGTTTTTCTTTTTAGCGTAAAATATACAGGGTAGTCCATTAGAGAAAACCCATGTTGCTTTTGTCTCGCTGCTTTCCGATACTCACTTGTTTTTTTTTTCAAGGAGCTTAAAAGATAGTAAAGGAAAAATAATACAACTTTTGCATTTACGGTTTTTTTTTTGGAATCACCCTGTGTTACTGGTGAAGCAAAAAAAATAGCATTAAAAGGCATTTTGTACATTTTACCCACATTTTACCCTAATTTACCTTTTGTCATTGTCAGTCATGTTAGTGTGAAATGCCAAGGAACTAAATGTAATATTGTGATGATGTTAATAAGTAAAGAATTGATACGGGAACGTCCAAGATTGGAAACTACATTTTTGTAGGGCAGAAATAGAAAAAATTAAGCAGTCAATATATGATACTTTTTTAATAACATTAAACTTAATGAATTACACTCGCGTTTAATCACCGAATATTACCAACATAAAGAAAGATTTCACTGGGGTCTAAAAAATAGTTAGGGTGTCTTGGAAAATCTGGGAAATCTCGCGGGTTCAGATAGAACACGAAAAAATAACATGACAAGTTTCTATAATTTTCTTCCTACCGGCCGGCGGCCATCCCTACGGAGATATGGGCTCCCAAAGGACGCCGCTGGTTTTAGGTTTTTCTTGAATAACTGTTAAAGTACTTAATGTAGGTAAGTTAATAAAAATTTAATATGATAACACTAGTAGGGACCTCTTAAAATAGGGCCCTTAAAAGATATTTAGCTTTTTTAATTTACCAGGGCGGACTCAGGTTTACAGCTTAATGCGTATATTCTTAACACCCTGTATGATAACGACCAAAAATATATTTATGGGTAGCATGAGCCTTAAGCTATAGAAAAAGTATTCTTGTTCAATATCGATAAAACCGTTTTCGAGTAAAAAAATTATAAAGAAATTAATGTTTTATTTTTTATTAAGAAAATCGACTGATTTCTTCGGTTTCTTATTTTTTTTTGGATAACAACTCAAAAAACGGTTTATTTTATCGCTCTTGAACGAGAATACTTTTTTATAGCTTAAAGTTCAAGCTATCCAAACATTTTTTTGAGCCTTTATCATACAGGGTGTTAAAAAATAAAAATAAGCACTAAGGTGTTAAATTTAGTCCGCCCCTGGTAAACCAAAGAAGCTAAATATGTTGCAACTATTTTAAGGAGTTCTTACTAGTGACCTTTATACTAAATTTTTATTAATTTATGTCAAGTACTTTGGAGACTATTCCAGAAAAAACGATTTCTAGCGGTGTCCTTTAGGGGCCCATATCTCCGTAGGGAGGGGAAAAAATATAGGAACTTGTCCCGTTATTTCTTCGTGTTCTATTTGAACCCAAGAGATTTCTTAAAGTTTCCCGGACACCTTGTGTATTCCGTTCACATATTAAAGTCCTCCCCAGTGTGTCATAAATAAAATGTGTTGGCCAACCTGAATTCGCCAAATTATATACTTTTTACAATGATGCGCGTAAATAACTTAGCACCCATAATAAATTATAAATTATTTGTTCACATCTAACCAATGAAAATGTAATAGTACAGGTAATAGTTGTTAGGTTCGAATTTACCTTAACTTTAAGATGACGTTGTTTGGCAACGATGTCTATAATTATTGTTGAACAAAAATAAACTTTATTTCTAAATCTTTGACAATAATGAATAAAATAAAGCATTTGCTTTTGCTCTTTACCTATCCTTGTTGGATGTTCGTAATTTGTATGTTTATTTCAAAAAAAAAAAATAATAAGTTAAAGCATTTGCCTAAATTTTATGCATATCACCCATTGTCAATCATATTATACAGTGGTAAAATGTTAAATATTGGCATAAATGGCCAGCATTTGAAGCCATACCTAGATTACAATTTAATATCTCAAAATCTCAATAATAATTATTTTAGGTTTACGTAAATGAAAACTGCTTTTCGCCTACTCCTGCACGCTTGCTACTCAAGTTGCACACCAACACCACACGACGAACAAATATTTTCCTAGTAGAATTATCTATTATCTTAGACGCCGCGCCGGGCAAATTTCAACCGCACAAATTTGGCAACGTGGCCGGGCACGCGGTCGCTTTTACGGCGAGACTCGCTCGATGGAAGCAGGCTCGAAAAGTCTGCTTCCATAGGAGATACAAATTTTTAACATGGGATGAGTTTTCTATTGTGTACTATAATATTCTTTGGCTCAGCGTAGTTGAACTCGAGTCGTAGTTCGTCCTTTCAATATGAAAGGCATTCCTATTAAAATAGAAATCAATTTGACAGCAAGCATTTCAAATACAAGTTCAGTTCATCAAAAAAAAAAAAAAAACATCATGGCTAACTGGTAATTAAAGTATAAGTGAATTCAGTATTATATTAATACTGATGGCAGTTGCCAAATACTGACCTATTATTAACATAGACTTCAATATGCTGAAAGCAAAATGCAAATGTGATCAGTCACATGCTAAGGGCCGGTTGTACAAGAACAACTTAAGCTCAGCCTAGCTGAACTCGACTCGTAGTTCATCCTCATATGAAACGTGTTCCGTTGACAGCAATGCATTTTATATGGGAAGGTTCAACTACGTCTCAGGTCAACTGAGCTGAGCAGCTTAAGCTGTTCTTGTACAACCGGCCCTTAGTAATATGTTATAATCGAAATAATGGCCAATGTAAAGAGGACTTAATTTACTGATTTTATGTACATAATTTACATATTTTAATCAGACAAAAAAAAACTTCAGGGCCAACCGGTACTTAAAATATAAATAAATTGAGTATACTAGTAAGTTCACACAAGACGCTGACGCCAAATTAACAGGACTCTCAAAGGAAATATTACGATGCAAATTTCCCATGTGGTTTCAAAGAAAAAGTTAAATAGCTGCAAATTCCCTTTGACGTTGCACTAAACGTCTGCCGTGTCGCGGAATTTACGTGTCGAGACTATAAGCGCGAAAATTTGCATACTATGTTCCAGTTGTCGCAATCCGCAGATCAGTTACGCTAGAATTAAGGTTCAAAAATCTCTAGAAAATAGTTGGATATCCCGGTAATAATCCAACTATGTTTGTACTATGGATACTCTATGATGGCATGTGTCAGGTGGTTTACTATTACTGATAATAACAGCAGACCTTGAACACAAAAAACACACACACACACAGACCTAACATGACAAGAATCCTGTCTCCAATGTCTAAAAAGAAACTCAGAATATACACAGCTCATATTTTTGGAAAGTAGCATGCAAAAGCTTTCTATAATTTGCCAATTTTTATGCAATAGGGACTAAAAACCAATAAAATATTTACCAAATAAATTAAATTCTCAAAGGATTTAATTTTCATGCCTTGTTCCTTCAAAGCCAAGTGACTGATGCTTGGCATAAGAAGGATCCAGCTTTGAATGTTTAGTATGGAATGCTTAATAAATAGAAGTTCTCGTGCAGTAGCACAATGCATTCATGAAACAGATACTTTACCCTGTACCTCTGATTAAATAGCACATTTATTTGGTCTCAGAGTGCCTATATGATTGTTCTACTTCTAAATATAATCATTAATCTTTTACGCCTAATCTTACACCTGGTAACACTTCATTACCCTGATAAACATACAAAGTCAGAAGTGTTAATTGAGTAAACAAAAACCTAAATATATTATACACGCACACACGTCCCGAAGTGACATTGTATTATCTAATAGTTGATCCAAAAACAGATAATCCATTACGTCAAGAGCGAAACACCATAAGCTTCCTGCTATATATCCCCTGGATATTTGCCTAACCTCCACATATGTTTATCAAAGTCATTGACGCGCCTTTTTTTAACCTTCTATGCTAATATTTTCACGTTAAACATTCTAAAATCGGTTATATATGCGACATTATCTAGGTGTGAACACATGGATAATGATGATGATATTATGTCAACGGAGTTTTTGTTTCAGTTATGGCTTACTCTAAATAATAATACTATACATACTGGCATCTTTATTGTAAAAAAGGCCCCCCCATTTAACTTAACGCAGGTACATCCATTAAGACATTAATTTCACATCACATGAAACATATTATAAAAACATACATCCACAATCAATATGATGGTCCTCATAGTTTGGATTTTAGCGTTTTTACTGATTCCACCCATCCTATGCTCAGATAATGAATTAATTCAAAGTCAAATATCGCTTTATTGTTATAAACAGAGGTGTTGTTAACAAAGTAGTTAAGAAATTAAAATTAATTATCTAAATTCTGACAGTAGAAAATTATTTTTTACATCGAAAATGTTTGACGAATACAAGTAAATAAACAAACAAAAGGACTCATAAAACACTAAACAGATAACTACCACTAAAACTTTGCATTAAAATATTCTTCCAGAGCATAAAATGCTTCTGGGAGTACATTTATTCTGAAACTAGCTTCACATTCCATTTTTCTTAGGTGAAGAGGCAGATGGTTAAAAACCTCCTTCCCCTATACACAATAGAGGTTGCTTTCACCTGCTCAGTTTTTTGGATGGGCAATGAAAGTGTGAAGCAGTTTCGAAAATTGTAATCTGATGGAAGCCGATGCTTATATTTTTTATGTATAAGACAAGCTGTCTCCAGTATAAATATAGAAGACAGTGTCAGTACAGAATCTTTCAAAAATAACGCTCGAGAGAGGAAAAGAAAGTCAAGACATATAACAGAGGATTTTTTCTGCAACATAAATAGTACGTTAAATAAAAACTGAAAGCACAAGACCCAAAACACTACACCATACCTAAGATGGGACTCAATGAGGGGATGATAGGCATTTTTAACCTCACCAAATCCGAGTGAATTTGCAATTATTCTAATATTGGTATTAGAAACATTAAATGTCAACCTGTTAAGACTCTCACCATGACTTAATTAGAATGAAGTTTTCATCAACAGTAGCTTTTACCCAATTAAGATCTGAACCATGCCAAAGTATTGTCGTATCATCAGCAAAGAGATCAAATTCGCCCTTAATTGGGATCTGCAGAAGATCGTTGACGTCAATAAGGAACAAGATTGGTCTAAGGATTCCATTTCCAAAAAGCACTCTTTGTGTTCTACTAGACAGGTATGAGCGGAACCAGTTAAGAGCAACCCCTCTGAAACCATAGCTTTCAAGTTTCTGCAGCAGTATTCTGTGACTCACACAATCAAAGACTTTGGATAACTCACAGAAAACTACCGCTGCACACTCTCCAGAAATCAACTGCATATGGAGACACTCTGTCAATCAATCAATAATTTATTGGTAAATTGTACAATGTACTTTTACATGTTACGATAAATACAAAATACATATAAAATAGGGCCAAATCCAGCCACAGTTAAAATCTTATAAAAAACACAAAACATTGAACAGTACGTAAACACTAAGGATTCTGATGAAAATCGTAGCAAATAAAGATTTTTATTCAGTTTAGAAGGCACAGTTTATACCATACCGAATTACAGTATCAACTGTGACCTCGGTATGTATATCCCATTTTGCTTTTGAGTCCATGAGAATAGCGTGAGACGTATGGTCATTTATAGCTCCAACTACTCCCAATGCAAACACCATTCTTTCTGTTTTGTTTTTATTTAGAATTAATACTTTTGTAATAAACCACTTTTCAGCCATCTCTTGCCCTTGCAAAGAGCCCAACGGAGAAGTCTCGAGAATGTCCGCCAGAACAGAAATGGTTGTGCCATCGGCAAAGAGGGTGTAGCCAGATTCTTGATCCATTAGAGGCAGATCGTTTACATGTATAAGGAAGAGTACTGGCCCTAAAATGAATCCCTGAGGTACCCCAGTTGTTATCTTCTGCCTTGCCGATGTCACACCACTGTACTACACAGCCTGACACCTCCCTGTAAGATGTGATTTTAATAGTTGAATCCGATCAGCTTATCCAGAAGGACTCCATGGTCGATGCAGTCGAAAGCTTTGCTATAGATCACAAAACAAAACCGTGTCACCGCACTGTCCATTAAAAGCATCCATAAAATCAAACATGTGGTCAAGGATTCCCAAAACTGTGTTTCTGCTCTTTCTAAAACCAAACTGGTTTTTGTTAAAAATGTGATTTGATTCAAAAAAATGTGTTATTTGTTTAGACATGCATTTCTCAAAGATCTTGGACAGTATAGGAAGCAGTGATATTGGTCTATAGTTTCTGCCTCGTCCAGACTACCTTTCTTAAACAGAGGAACCACAAGCACTCTCTTCATGCATTCCGGGAATACTCCCTTCCTAATACATAAGTTGATTATTTTTGTGAGGGGTGTCAGAATCAGATTCTTTATTGATTTTATGATTTTTACATTAAAACCATATATGTCACGGCTGTGTATGATATCTCAGACTCCATTAAAACTTACTTCAGAAAAGAAGAAGACACTTTGAATGGCAATACTCCCTAAATTATCCAGAGGGTCAATGTCTGACCCCGGCATAGCTTGCACAAGTCTTTCTGCAATATTCAAGAAGTAATTATTGAAATCATCAGAAGTAAGGTTATTAGATTCAATGTTTTTTTTTTGGCATTTCCTATGTTTTTATTAATAATTTGCAACATACTCTTTATAGGATTACTAGAAGAATTTATATGACTATCATTTGCAGCAGTTTCGGCTTTATGAATCTCTTTTATATTGCATATAGTATTGTCTGTTTGCATAGGTGTTATACTGCCAGCTGATATCACCCAACAGTCTTAGATGCTCCCTCATAGCTCGTAGCCCCTGATTAAATTAACCAAAACCACTTTCTGACCACACAGTATATTGCTTTTCTGGAAAACATCCTTCATTCAGAACACTCACAAACCTTTCCCACTTACTATCAGCATCAATCTCTGCACTCTCAAGCAAATCCCATGATCTCTCAGACAGACCCCCACAGAACATGAATAAGCCCCTCTGAGTAATTGGCCTGAATTTCCTTTTTGCTTGGGAAAAGCTTTTAACATTTGAAGAAACAGAGACACTTACAATTTGACCCAGATTATCAGACATGCCAGGGTCTAGAAAATGAAATACAGCATCACCGGTTCCCACTTCAGCTTGCAAGCCAAATTGTTGAATATTTAATCCTTCATTCAGAATACTCACAAACCTTTCACACTTACTATCAGCATCCATCTCTGCACTCTCAACAAAATCCCATGATCTCTCAGAGAGA
>MU183491.1:127237-171942 GCA_016904865.1 Pissodes strobi | reverse complement strand
TAAGGGGTTCTTCGATATAAAAATGCGAAAATAAATCCGAATTTAACCCTCTTTTTGATCGATTATTTTGACTTTTCGTTCGAGCTCAAATTGTCAACTACGTCTTTATTGTGTAGCGATGTTAGGCCTTAAACTAACAAATCTATTGTGGAAACCTTTACTAGAAAAGTGAAAAAATATATAACTTGGCTAAAATTCCCACCGTGATTCATACCTTAGGAATATGTAAAAATTATCGGCTCAACGAAGAGATCGATAAACCAAATGACATTTTTGTCTCCCAAAAGAGGCATTTGAGGAATTAGGAGCTTCATTAATAAAACTCTTCTCCAATATTACCTTAAGTACGTTTTATTATTTAAACGATTAAAATTGTTCAAAAAAACCTAAACGTCCTGTCAAAAACGTCAATAATGGTAGCGGAGCGTACGAAGACCGCTACAGAAAAGCGGTTTGCAAAAGTTCATCGGCCAAAAAAATGGATTTCCAAAAATACACTTACCATCATATCGCTCAGCCTGTTCGGCTAACTTAGCCTTGTAAACGTTGTCCTCCCTTTCAGACATTTTCCGATGATTTTGGATTAATTTTCACGACACTACACTCACAAATCGGATCTTGTCTCACGAATTCCCAATATGGCCGCGCCCGCCACACTGAATGACGATTATCGACGAACTGCGGCTTCGTGCGTAGTCGGATGAAGATCTTCTCTGCGGCGGTAAATTCAAACGGGAAACTGTCGAGGTTTTAAAATTCCAGCATTCCTTACGAGCAGAAAGTGAAAATTTGCAGTATTTTTGACAGGTTTTTCAAAAAAATTTGCTCTTGACAGCTTTCAAAATTGTTTCTGGCAACCGCTATTTCTTGTTTCCAAGGCCCTCTCGACAACCTTTCAACTAATAAAGATAAAATAGCAGGTTTCAAGGTGTAATTATTTTTATATTTTTTAGCTCTTATCGCACCATTATTTTATAATCACAGTCATATACCTAAGTAAATTAAAATTGGCTTTTGCAAATTTGAGTAAATTACATACCTACTTCTAATAAAAATGAATAAGTAGCATGATAAACCGTTAAATTGTAAACATGTATTATCTGCAATAATCTGATAAAAAGGGTATTATCAGTCAGGATAATTTAAATGTTGCATTAAATGCGATTACACATTGAATTAATTTAGTGATATCAAAAATATTATATTTATTTTTATTATAAAAAGCATTATGTAAGACTTTGGGGTATGCAATCCCCCCAACACTTAAGGCAACGGTAGATTGCATATCTATCAAGGGCGGTGCCGAATACAGGGCCGGATCTAGAACTTAATAGAGAGCAACAGCGCCAGTGCTACAATAACGAAAAATTACCTTTCTTTAGGAAACCCGAAACAGTATAAGAATGAAAAATTGGCCACGCCGCGCCGCACCCATTATTACGTAGAAATATTTTAATGGGAAAATGCCAACATATTAACTAATTTGACAGATTCTTTTATCCCACAAAAAAAAACAATTAAGAGGGAAAATCTTACTTGTGGAACTTGTAATTCCCATTGATTTGTATAGGAGTGTGGATAAGCAATAGCCGCCTGTCGCACTACTCAAAAGTGGCAAGCTATGGGCAAAAAAACAGGTTTCTGCGCATGACAAAATCGACGCAAAATGGAAAAACGTAAACAAAGAAGATACCGTTTCGTCATGCGCACTAAAACACTTGCCGTCTCAGCAGGCGTCGGTCAGGACCGAACTTGGCTTTTGTCTTTGACGTGTTTTCGTTTTGACGGCGCGGCGTTTTGAGTTAATAATTCGAATTTTTACTTTTTTTACTTTCTTTGGACCTAGTGTCTGTAGTTGCTTAATTCGTTTTAGTTTAGTGGTTTACGTTTGTGGTTTGTGCGTACCCTATTTTGATTTTTGAACAATACGCATATAAACAATGGGTGATGCTACCAAAATAGAATCCCGAAAGTGTATGGTTGTGTTTTGTAGTAGTAGAGGCAAAATACCCGGGATTTCCTATTTCAAGTAAGTCTAATTATTATAAGTATTACTTATTTATACCTTATTGTTTGTTTCACTATGCTAACTGGGGCCCATTTCACAATCGGCAAGACTTCTCTACCGAATATTTGGTGAAATAATCACTTTCGGAGTCCGGGTCTGCCTATTTACCTTCACGGTGCAACAGCTAGCGCCTACTAATTTTCTAATGCGCAAGTCCAAATTGAAATCTCTTTGTTTACATTTCGTGGTCGTAAATTTGCCATGTTTGGTCTATTTATTGCTTATCCACTCCTATACAAATCAATGGTAATTCCTAACCCATATGGGTCAAATATAAAAAAAAAATCACAGGATTTTTATGGTAACGATATTAAAAGTTTTAAAAGGAGATTGAGGCTAATTAACAACAATAAATAAAAAACGAAATTTTTAAAGCACTTTATATTTATTTACATTATCACATTATAGGAAAAAGCAGTAACCGTCTCTCGTCTCACCCGACATAGCCCTGACTCAATAAATATTGGCATTTACAAAAACATATATATATAAAACCAAAGAGTTAAATACAAAATATGGAATTTACAAAAACGTTTTGTTTTTCATAAAAAAAGTTGGTGATTTGAAAAAACATCAATTTACAGTCGTGGACGCGTATATTGTCTTGAAAATTCTTAGAAATCAAACCAGCATTAAAGGCTATGGCGACGACTTTTGGCATTATGATGGAAAACTATTGTCAAAAAACGTTTCAGCACACCTGCTGTAGGCCTGATGAGACACATAAAAGCTCGAAATCCGTCGTCGATTAAGCCGGTAGAGATTACGAAAAGTGCTTACTGAGTCACACATTATCTATGGATACAACCTGGGCATTATAAGGTTTGTTCCAACCGACTTGAAAACCGTACGAGGGACCGTAATTTCTAGTTGTCAATTTCACTTTTGAAGGCGATAAATAACCTGCCATGTTGACAAACGAACTATACAACTGGAAATTACCCTGCTATATACGGTTTTCATGGTCAGTTGGAACAGACCTATAGACAATTTTGTCCGATTTGCCGTGATCCCCAATTTGTGGTAATATATCATATTTTACGAAAGCTAGTTAGTGTTCAGTTTCACAACAAGTAGATTTTCCTGGTAAGCTAAAATTCAGTTTAACAAACACATTAAGATGTCGAATATTTCGGAAGAAAGGCACGTTCAACATTCTCCATATCGGCGCGCAAGAAATTTTAGCCTTTTGGCAATTAAGATCTTCGGTAAGTTGATACGCCTCAAAATCAGTA
The DNA here is from genome assembly GCA_016904865.1 of Pissodes strobi. Classification (NCBI taxonomy): domain Eukaryota; kingdom Metazoa; phylum Arthropoda; class Insecta; order Coleoptera; family Curculionidae; genus Pissodes; species Pissodes strobi. The sequence continues at coordinate 168,639 of MU183491.1, read as the reverse complement.
TTTTGCTAACAATCCCTTTTAGAAACAGTTTTGTACTTAATATCCCTTAAGAATACAGGTATAAAAATATATTTTAAGGGACATGTACAAATAAAGTGATTCATTTTATCAAAATGAGTGAATAGATTTAATATATTATTTGTTTGATAACAAATAGAGCATTGAATCGCAAAGCACATACCAGGTAAGTACGTGCATCGTATACAAGTAATAGACTCTTTTACAAAGGCCTTTGAAACTAAGCTACAACTGCTTGCCTAGAGAAAACTGAGGTGACATATGGAGCATGTTTAATGTGTAAAGAATATTTACATTCAATTTCAGTTTTGCTTAAGCTTGAAATTTACACACTTTTGCATTTGCATTAGACATTTTGCCGACTGAAACCCAAGCGAAATTAAAATTGGTGCGAGCTGCTTTTTATGCATAAACCAGAAATAGACCGATTTTTTATTCACAAATCTATATTTTAAATCAGAGCTAATACATTGCGCGTTAAACAATAACTGTTAATCTAAATAGCCATATATGTTCAATACGTTAATTTTCAATTAAAGTAAGTAGGACTGAAATTGAATGGAAACAGGACTCTAAGGCCCTCGACATAATTTATCATTGTTTGTGGATTCATACAGTTTACAGCAGAGAAATTAAAAAAAAAAATTAAATTGACAATATAATACAGTTTGAATACGCCTCGCTTCTGCAGAACATTCGTCACCATAACGAAACGGCGATTGTCAAATGGCACACAAACCTAACAATATTTTTCACAGCAATATCTTAACATTTATTCCTATCAAATTGCTCGGATGACAAAACAACTTGCATTTTTTTCTTGTATTTCCATGATAATCAATATATACAAAATCTTTACCATCATATTGATGATTCATTATTCAATTGAACTAATTTATCTAATGATGTGCATAACATGCCCGAATATACACCATTTACTGACGAGTCTAAACTAAATTAAAATTGCAGCAACGTTTTGTAAGATATTCTTTCATTTCATTAAATATCCAATTAAACAAAACAAAGGAATCGAACAGCAAAAAAACTAAAAATTCCTGAATCCCAATTCATTTTGAGGCTCGCCTATGGTTCCACGCTCAAACGTTCAATGCGATCGCTTAATCAACAAAAGTTAATAAGAACTAATCAAATTATAATAGAACTTAGTCAAAGAGAGACATTTAATTTTAAAAGCGCAAATATATAATATGTACCTAAAATAGATTTTGAATTCTAGAAAATGCAGAACACATCAACTATGAGCAGCCACTATCATACATCTTTATTTTTTCACAGGAAGCAACAGCTTGGTCAGTAATCTCATAGTCGCCCAGAAAATAAATAGAACGTCACCATGAGTTTAAGTTCCATGTTGAATTGAAGATTTCTTTAAACTGTGTCTTCGAGGCCATCAACAATTTTCACTTGAAATAATGTTTTGTAATTATCAGCAGTCATCCTTCAATACACTTATAGCAGTGTTTTTAATGTGCATCGCGAGACCCCCATCTAGTCGCGTTTTTATTCTTGAAAATGCAGATCACATCACCTGACTATGACCCACCATCATAATATGAATGTAGTGCATGGAAGACACATAGACCATCTGTTACTCTTATACAAAACTATATATGATCCCTGCATCAGAATTCCCTACACCAGTAAAAAAATGAGAACAAATGCAGAACCAAGTATCTTGTGTTCAGGATGCCATACTTTCCTTACTGCCAAACAGATCTAAAAATAAGGTATGAGTTGTGTAAGCGGATGCTCCTCCAAAACATCTGGGATTTTCTAAAAACTTTGTAGAAGGTGTATGTGAATTTGATTCAACTTGCAGTTTGAGGGCGATTCCAATCAATTTCCCAATTGCGTTTAGTTTTTAGGCACGGAAGATACCAATTTAAAAAAAAACGGGGGACACGGAAGGAGCCTCCACGCGAGCAACTGACTAGAACTCTCACAACTGTTGCTGGCGTCCCCTGGAAACGTCTATTGATGGCCAATCCTTCCACCAACAAAGCAACAACAAGAAATCAAAATGAGAACCAAAATCAACCCAAGGTTCTTTTCAGAACCAACTCTGACAATAGCATCCATAAACATAGAGGGCTTAACAAAAAACAAAGAGGAGCTACTATCAGATTTCTGTATAAAGACCGGATGCGACATTCTGTATGTACAAGAAACCCATAGGGACGTGACCCATCATAGACCTCAGATCGCAGGAATACATGTTAGCAGAAATTCCGCACAACAAACACGGAAGTGATATTTTCCCAAACCCGATAAGGCTATATCATCAGCATATTGCACCCAGAACAAAGGAATTGAAATCATCACTATAGAAATAGGCAGTCACAGTCACATCCGTCTACAAACCTCCTACAGAAGCGTTTGGTTTTGCACCACCAAAAAACTTTGATTCTCAGACACATCGACTTGTCATTGGCGATTTCAGCAGTAACAGCACCTCATGGGGTAACGCTGAAACCGACAACAACTCCTTCCCCAGTGGAAGAATGGTGTGAAGGGAACGATTTCTCCCTTATACGTGATTCTAAACTCCCATACTCATTCCAAAGTAAAATCTGGAGAAGAGGATACAACCCTGACCTATGCTTTGCCAGTGATAGGTTGTCTGATCTATGTGTCAAAAGAGTCTACGATCCCATACCAACAACACCGACCAATTGGCCTTGAAGTTTATGCTGCCGTAAAAGCACCAACCATTTCCTTCAGACGCAGATTTAACTTTAAAAACCAAATTGGTCAGAACTTGCCAAAATGCTGGACCAGAGACTTAGCAGTGTAGAACCGAAACCGAACAGTTTACCGAGATACTTAAAGAAATCTCTAGAAATACCATACCGAGAGGATGCAGAACCCAATACGTAGCGGGTCTGTCTAACAATACTGAGGATATCTTGAGTAAATATACTAAACTGTATGAACGTGACCCATTCACCGATACCGATACAATAAACTGTGGTATCGCACTGGTCCAGCAGCTCAGCTACACAAGGCAAGAAAAATGGATCGAGAAATTGAAGGGCCTAGACATGACACATAGCAGCAAGGTAGCTTGGAATTTTATTAAGAAGCTTAACCGAGACTCAGTTGTAAAACAAAATTCTGTCAATGTAACCCCAAACCAAGTAGCTCAACAATTACTAAAAAACGGCAAAACAGAGAAAAGGATCAAGATGAAAAAAAAACCGCAAAGAGATCACGCAATAGAAACCAAGAGCTTGGAAACACCTTTTACGGTCAAGGAGTTTAATAATGCCGTCAACATAGTGAAAAATGGGAACGTCGCTGGAGTGGACCACATATGTACGGAACAAATAAAGCACTTTGGTTCTGTAACGAAAAACTGGTTGCGTTTCAGACCTTAAAATTCCAAATTTATGGAGAAAATCCAAAGTAATTTCTCTGCTTAAACCAGGAAAGGACCCGGAATCTGCCAGCAGCTATCGACCAATTTCCCTTCTATGCCATCTTTTTAAGGTTTATGAACGTCTGATTCTAAATCGTATGGGAAAAACCATAGAGCCTAAACTCATACCGCAATAAGCAGGTTTTTGACCTGGTAAATCATGTACTAGCCAAGTCATTGCACTCAGAGCACATAGAAAAGAGCTTCGAAGAAACACTTATCACGGGCGATGCATTCGTTGACTTATCCGCGGCGTATGATACCGTAAACCATAAAAACTTAAAAAAAAATGTATAACCTCACCAAAGACTACAAACTCACACAAGTAGTCTCATCTCTGCTACAAAACCGACGCTTCTATATTGTTCTGAATGGTAAGAAAAGCAGGTGGAGAGATCAAAGAAATGGCCTTCCGCAAGGTAGCGTTCTTTCCCCAACTCTTTATAATATTTACACCAATGACCAACCTCTCGGGGAAGAATCAAAAAGTTTTGTTTACGCTGACGATCTCGGTTTAACGGGGCAAGACATGCATTTTTACTTAGTTGAAGCGAGACTAGAGAAAGCTTTAAAAAAAATGGCCAGGTACTATGAAGAAAATGCTTTGCGGCCCAACTCAACGAAAACCCAAGTGAGTGCCTTTCATCTAAGGAACAAGAGGCAGGACGGAGGTTAAGAGTCAGATGGCACACGGAATTCCCAAAATACCATGTTACATTGGATCGGACGCTTACTTATAAACAGCACTGCATTAAGACGAGGCAAAAAGTATAAACAAGAAACAATGCCCTTAAAAAACTCGCATCCAGCAAGTGGGGTGCTCGACCTTCAGTGCTACAAAGAACGGCAGAGGCTTTATGTTTTTCCACTGCAGAATACGCCTGTCCATTATGGAGTAGATCTAGCCATGACAAAAAGGTCGACATAGCCCTCAATGAGACATGCCGAATAACCACCGGGTGCATGAAAGCAACACCATTACCAGCACTCTACAGAGCAGCAGGCTTTGCCAGTCCACCGATGCGCCGTCAAGCCGCTGAATACACAGAAAAATTCAAGCAGACCTTTGATGAGAGACACACACTGTACGGAACATGTGTGACACAGGGAAGGCTCAGATCACGCTTTGGTGAAGAACCCCCTGACAATTATCCATTACGTCAGGAAAATGCTGGAGGGGTAGATCTGGACTGGCGAACGTGGCAAACATTGAATAGAATCAGAACTGGAGTTGCAGCTGTGAAAAGCAACAAGATTACATGGAACGAAACAGACCAAATAAATAGACGCTTTCTGTGACTGCGGAGAAATACAAGACATGGCGCATAACACCTGCTCCCTAAAATATTTATGGAATGCTGAACAGAACGGCATTGACGTCGCCCAATACTGAGCGCGAAGATTATGAGTTGTTATTTTGGACACGAAAAAGTAAAAGTAAGTAAAAAAACGCTTCACGGTCCTTGTTACCGTAATACTGCTTGTAAACATAAAAGGTCATTATTAACATCGTTCCCATAATATATTTCAATCCTCTTCAGAAGAAGATATCTCTCAGAACCAAAATCGTAATTCGAGACCTACGAATGGCAGACCTAATAGCAAAGTGAGGAGACCTGAATCAGTGAAAAGATAAAACGAGGCACAACAAGAGCAAATGATAAGCCATTAGTGCCACTAGATATTATTTTATTAAAACGAAAACAATACTTTTACAATGTTACAGTAAAAAATTGACCCACAGAATTCAAATAAAAGTCCGTAATATCCACAGATAAAGGAACACAGCCACAGATGACTTAAAACAACAAATAATAATGAAATAATAATGTAAATAAAAACAAAAACGTTATATTAAAAAAAAAAACAGGATAAAATAAAATTGATTTCAAATCACTCTGTATAATTTTATAGGCATAACAGCTGCAAAAGCATAATAAAATAGTAATAATCCTCACAAAAATGCATGTACAGGATGTTAAAAACAAATATTAACAACAGTAACTTCTGGACGATGACGGCCTAAATTTATTACGCTACAGCCAATTGTTATATTGTTAACCCGCACCTGTTATTTTCAACAACAAAATCCCAGATTTGTTAAGTATTAAAATATCAACAACTGAAATGTTAATTTTAAAATTCAAGAGAATTTTAATACTAAACAAAGGGGAAATTGAAAAAAAAATTAAAGGTATATTTACCCTTTCTGTTTCGTAATAAGGTAGCTACTCTGAAGTCCAAGGTTTATTAGGCAACAGCAGCTCATTATTTTTAAACTTAGTTCCTTGTTCTACAAAGTAGGTACATGACTTTCGTCTATTATCGACTTATTTATTAGATGAAACTTTAAAAAGTAATTTCGTAAAGAAGTCTACACAATGATAAATCTCTTAACTCGACATTCAAAATAAATTATCGCACTGAACAAGTTGCAAAGGGTACTTTACTGGAACTGTAATTTTTCTATATAAACTTTGTACGCCGGTATACAAATATAAAAGAATGTCATGTAAGTATCAGTAGCAATTTTTTAATTTAAACAATGTGTTCTAGATTCCTGCACCATGGCTAATTAGTAATGATAGTAATACGGTTAACCAAAGAAAGTCGTGCGGAACGTTCTGATAATTTTAAACCTCCTGAAGAATATTGACTTAATAATAAGAAGCCATCAGTCATTTTAATTGGTTAGGGCTATCTAAAATGTATAACAACAAATATAAACAACTAATAATGTACTTTTATCATGATACAGCTGCAGAACAAACTATGACATTTATAGCCTGGATTTCACTGGGAAAAAGATACTAATAAAAACTCTGAAAAAACATAGGGTGAAAGGACACTTTCCTCTAACATAAAATATTTAAAATTGTTTAAACAGTGTTCCATTTACTCAATAATAAGCGCTAGAGCCATGTCTCAGATTTAGAACACATTGTACAGCCTAAATAAATCCCACACAATTATTCGTTTTTAAAATGAAGGAAAATTATATTAAATATGATACAAATATTATCATGCAAATTCCAAATTGAAACAATGTGAAAATAATTAAAACGCCTTTTGCCAACAGACCGCGAACCCCAAGAGAACTCACCTTACTATTGTATTTAATATACATAATTTACTATTATGTGTCTTTTCTTCTAGAATTACACTTTACAATATGTATATCTATATAATAATTTCATCTTTAGAATATGTTCGGACACTCGGACCACCGTTTTTCTTGTTTGCACGTCCAGTAGGTGCCCTTGTATATGTGGGCAATTATGTCACTGCTCTCTTCCGTTTTCTGATCGAACCAGAGTGGCTTATAAGGAGTGTAAGGCCGACCTGTAACAGTTACATAAAAAAGAAACGTTTTATAATTTTATTTGCTATAAGAGAAGTATTTAAAAATACTATAAAAATTGTTCATTTGGAAGGAACTCGAGAGATAAGGGTGAAACAAACCCAACAGATAGCAACAAAAAAGGCACTCAGCCGACTGATGGCGTCCTTACGGATGCACTTCAGACCCACGAGATAGGTACATTTTTCATAAAGGAATTATTATTATTATGGTTTTCAGTAGTAAACGAGATTCAAAATCGGATGAGACTACTGAGTCTTTTTGTATCAGTGAAACAGGACTTTATTCATGCTCATAAAATTTACATTTTTTACATACGTCAAACAGTAAAAGATCCTATAGATAAATATACATCACACTTAACATAGGTGCAACCTATTACATAATAACATTCACACCTAAAAAATCGTGCATACTATAAAAAGCCTGATCTAATAAAAGTTTTTTAATTGAACTGACAAACTGTCTCTCTGTTAAACTTTTAATGTGCTCGGGAAGCTTATTAAAAAAATGTTGGTCCAAAATAAGTACTGCTTATACATGACTTTTTCAATCTAAGATAATTCAAACTTATATTATTCTTTTCTCTAGTATTATGACAATGATTTTGACAACATGTTTATATTTCGGACCTAAATCAGACAGCCTAAAATATATATGGATGGCATAGTGGCTTTTTTAGAAACTCATTGCTGCCAGGAATCACCTCACATAGTGTTGTAGACTCGTTTGTAAGTAATATTTCATTTTTAGTACTTAATCTTCAGTCTATCCGAAATAAGGTTGATGAGCTGACAGTGTTTCTTGAATATTATGGTAAACCAGGTTTCATATGTCTAACGGAACAGTGAACACTGGTTAAGAGTTCATGAACCTATCTTTGTACCTGACTATATTTTGTTATCATGCTTTTGTAGATCTATTACTAGGGGCGGGGGTACAGCGATCTTTATACGAACATCACAAATTTGTAAATTGTAGTAATTTTGATACTATGTTGGTAGAGAGAGATTTTGAGTTTTCACTAACTTATAATAAGGAATCTAATGTTTATCTTTTGTGTGTATATAGGTCAAGCTCAAGTCATAATATTGAACAGTTTTTGAAAAATACTGGAAACTCTATTATCTCAATTTTCACCTACTTTAAAAATTATAATAACTGGGGATCTAAATATTGACTATTGTGATATAAATTCGAGATATACTAGTGATCTAATGGATTTATTTAAGTCTTTGAATTTTAAGCCTTTGGTGGATGGCCCAACCCGCATTACTGCAACATCTAGCACTCTAATAGATTACTTTTGTTTAAATTTTTATGAAAATGTTGAGTGTGAAGCCACTGTTCTGCCTTCAGGTTTGTCTGATCATGAAGCTATCATAGCACAAGTAGCATTAAAAATTATAAAAAGGGACAAAACTAATAAAAGAATGAGGTTATACAGCGAAGGTAACTTTAATAGATTTGTGCATCAATGCCAGGAGACTGATTGGGTATCAATAATTGAAACATCTGATGCTCTGAACAATTTTAATACAAAATTAGTTTATATGTTTAACAAAAATTTCCCCCTAAAATAAAGAAAACTCAAAACGGGTTACTAGAGGTCTGAAAATAACTTCAAAAAATTTGAGAGCATTGCATACAATTAGAAAGATTTTCCCCACACCATTTATAATGACATACTTCAATATATATAAAATGATCTACAGAAAATTAATAAATCTTGCAAAAAAAATGTGTTATAATGGTAGAATTGATAAGGCAAAAAATAAACCAAAGGAAATATGGAGCTTCGTAAATGATTTGAGAGGTACTAATAATACTAATACTAGCTCTTGTTCGATTGCAGAAAATTTGACATGTCATATTTCATCAAACATTGATCCTATGACTTACCTGCGAAATATTTCTTCAATAAACTCTTTAACTCTTTTTCATACAGATATTAATGAAATTAAAAGAATATTCAGTCAAACACAAAATAAAAGCTCTTCAGGTATTGACAACATTTCATTAAAAGTATTTAAGAGGTTGCCTGATTGTGTACTAAGTGCTCTTGTGATGGCAATAAATAAGTCCTTTGACACGGGCATTCTTCCTGACAGCTTAAAAACTGCCTTGGTAATGCCACTATTTAAGAATGGTAATGTTTTGGATCCATCTTGTTATCGCCCCATTTCACTTCTGCCAACATTGTCAAAAATAATTGAAAAAATCTTTAAATCGAGAATGGTCGACTACCTTCAAAAATACAAATTGCTGAATGCCTCACAATGACCTAGCATCCATCAGCATTAATGGATCATTTACATTATTTGCTGATGGTACATCAATATTATGGTTAGGAACCGATAGTGATATTTTGAGGGATACCATCAATCACGACATTGGGGCAAAAGTGGACTGGTGCGATAGCAACAGGCTAGTGTTTAATATATCTAAAACCAACATTTTATCATTTAAGTGTCCTGTGATGGATGTGACCCCCAATGATATTCCAATAAATAATAAAGAAAACTATAAATTTCTTGGTTTGATTATTGATACCAGGTTAAAATTTCACAAACATAATATGAGGAAAAATTAGCTTCTGCATGCTACGCTATAAGGGTTGTAAGAAATGATTTGGGTCAGGATTTGACTAAGGGAATATACTTTGCCTTGGTGGAATCTCGTTTAAGATATTCAATTTTGGGGTTTTACCAGCAGTCAGCTCATTGATCTGCATATTTATTCTTATGACAGTGAATATGGTTCACAGAAAATATAAATCATTGGGTAACAGTGCTGCAAGAGTTACCAGTTTCAACAACGATAACTTAGGCCTGTTTATACCAAGATATGCTTTAACGAAAAAATCTATTATCTATGAAGGTATTAGAATGTTTAATCACTTGCCTCTGGAACTTAAAAACAGGCAATGTTCTAAATATTTCAATAAGAGAGTGAAGAAACTTTTACTAAGCAAGGCATATTATTATCTTGATGAATTCTTTGCTGACAGACTATAATGCCAATTTTATTTATTTTATTGAAATTTTGTTAATATTGTGTATATTTTAATAACCCTGTCGCATTTTATTGATATTTTTTGTGTGGCTTGTTTTTATTTAACCACTTCATTTTTTCAGCTTTGTCAATGAGGGTCACAACCCTTTGTAAAATAAAGCATTTTTAATTTGATTTGATAAGTATATTTAAATTTATGAAGGTTTGCCTAACATCTGCTTTATAATGTAGGCCCCCACAACTCGGACTGCCCTTCTTTGTAATTTAAAAATTGTATTTGCCTGTGCTGTATGACCCCACGTAAGAATGGCATAGTTGCAATGAGACTGAAATAAAGCGTGAAAGGCCATAAGTAACACCTCATGATCAACATTTTTCTTAAGGGTTTTTAGGAGAAATGTTACTTGCGACAGTTTTTTTGCTAGCTGGTCAATATGGGTGTCAAAGATCAAGGTGCCATCCAGATATACCCCAAGAAGTCTAACGGAATCATTAAGATTTTTAGCAACAGTCAACTGTGGATCTACGTCCCTGAGACTAAAAATTATCCTTTCAGTTTTATTTATATTTAATGATAACCTATTCGAATTAAACCAACTTTCCAAATCAACCAGATTGCTTCATTTGTACAATAAGAAGCTCCAAGTCACTTTTTGTAAGAGCAGTTGTATCATCGGCAAATTGTACCAATTTTTCATTTGTTGAAGTTTCTATATCATTGGCATATATTAAAAACAGCAGGGGACCCAGGAGAGATCCTTGCGGAACCACATGCTCAACATTTAATGCTCCCGATAGCATTCCTCCAGAAAAGGTTTGCTGAGTTCGATCTGCTAGGTAGCTCTTAATTAGTTGGACACTTTGCGGATCGATGCCATAGTATTCCAACTTTTGTAGTAGAATTTCATGACATATGCAGTCAAAGGCTTTGGAGAGGTCACACAGGATTGCTCCTATGTATTGATACTCCTCAAGGCCCTCGACCACATACTTCAATAGTGAGATGATAGCACTTGGACTTCATAAAACCAAACTGGTTATCCGTAAACAAGTCATTTTCATCAAAATAAGTATACAATTGACCCTTTAACAAATATTCAAAGACCTTTGACAATGTTGGAACCAGAGTTATGGATCTGTAGTTATTTACGTCATTATAGTCTCCTTTTTTTCTAAATTGGCACGACTTTTGCTTATTTAAACATATTGGGATAAATACCCTCACGTATACAAGAATTCAACATATGTGTTAGTGGTATAATCAGTGTGTTTTTTATTTTCTTTAAAAGGATAGCCAAAAATATCCTTGCTACTTTTTGGTTTCAAAGAGTCAATGGCATCCCGAACCTCAATTATGGTGACCTCTCTGAAAGAAAAACCATCAGGAGGAGGTTTTTTTTCCGAAAATGCAATAGATATGTACAAGCCTCAGTATTTGCTTGGGGAAGATTTTGCAACACTGTGTGCGCGACACCTGTGAAAAAAGAGTTAAATGTGTCCGCGCTAATTTCGTTTGATGATTGTTTTTTTTTTACACCTCTATAGGCATTTGTAATTTGCCAGGCAGACCTAACTTTATTTTCAGCTGTTCGAATAAAATCAGAATTTGCCTTTGCTTTACACTCATTTATTTTTTTTCTATAGAGTGCCCTATACTCATTTCCAATAGCAGCAATTTCAGGTTGTTTATAGTTATTAAACAAATCATTTAGGAGCCTGAGATGCTCTCTCATTTTACCCAACTCCTGATTATACCACCTCACACTCCCATCAGACTTAGATACTGTTTTTTTAAAAGGAAAACATACATTAAAATTTTCTGTGAGTATACATGTAAAGATATCACATTTAGCATCAGCACTTATATTTTCTAACCCTACAAAGGACCAATCCGTCTTGCTCAAAACATTAAAAAGTTTATTTGTACCAACTGTTGTTTGTGGTTGATAGAAACTTGTTTCAGACCTTTGAGAGTCAGAATTTCTAAGTTTTTTTTAAGTCAGTTATTCACTGCTTGATGATCCGAAAGTACTGCATCAATAGCCGCAGTTTTAAACTTTAAAATACCCATAAAATTGACAAAGACATTGTCAAGACATGCAGTGTGTCTAGTATTATCAAAGATTTGTTGAGTGAATCAATAAGAGTTCATTAGATCCATAAAGTCTTGCTTTCTGGTGTTATTTAAATTAAAATTTATATTAAAATCACCGGTGATAACTGCATATCTTGAACGAACAGTTAAAATCTCTAAAATTGCACACATACTATTTAAAAACAAATTAAAATCACCACCCGGTGGACGGTACACAGCTAAAATTATGAGATTCCCATTACTCATCCCAACAGCAGCAAATTCACATGACTTTTCCGTTGAGTGTTTATTCAAGTCTTCCCTTGCACAGCTTCCAATGTCATTTTTGACCAAAATTGCTACATCCTCATGTATATGTTGTTTTCTACAGAAGTTTGATACCACAGAATAGCCAGGCAATGAAAAACATAATATCTCCTCATGCGACATAAAATGTTCAGAAAAACACAAAACATTGTAAGATTCTTGAGCACTTTCTAGGAATAACTCAATTTCTCCAATTTTATTCCTTATTGAACACACATTCTGGTGGAGGATGGTTAGGCTTGAACTTGAATTTTCTCCATTGGATTTTGATGGAGAAATGGTTTATTACAATTCCCTTACCCCAGAGGTTCGGAGACATGACTGCTTGTTTTGCTTCAGTTGGGACTTCCAGCTTAAAACTACTTTTGAACTTATCTTTTCTAGTTTTCATTTTATAAGCTCTACAGGAGATCTGGAGTTTGCCATGTATGTATTTTATTAGTTCTTCTTCAGTTGTTTTTACGTCTAATCCGGACACAAACAAATAAGATCTCTGGCTTGCAACTGACATTCTAAAATCAGTGTTTTCACCATGTACTGGTTTGGGCCTGCTTTGTTCAGGATACCTTTTCCGATCTGGCCTTCTTTTGACAATACTCCAATTTTCCCCATCTGGTGCCTCTATATTATCATTTGCTCAAGAAAACTCAAGATATTGTAGGCAAGGTCTCTGTTTGCGAATTTTGTGGGGTTGTTTTATTTATTTTTGTTTTTGCTGTGTGGTGACTTAAAGTTGAAGTGGCATCCGTAATGTCAAGAATATCATCTCCAGATGGTGCATTTGAACTACTTTTCGAACGTGTTTTGGTTGTGAATATCAGCGACTGCGCTGACGCATGTGCCTTGGTGTTTGCACGCATGTTCAAAATGTATGCGCTTCTTAAATGTCCGTTTGACGGGTTTTTAGACGCTTCCTTTGAGGTTGGAACAGTGGTCATGGTATGCGCTTCCACACCTATTTCCCGCTGAAATGCACATTTTTCGGCCCTTATGATTTTTTCAGACACCCATTTTTCCACTTTGTCCATTTTCTCGGTTACCTTAACCATATTTTCTTCCATTAATTTGTTCTTCATCTTTAGCTCGGCAGTTTCTGTTGTATCCAGGAAGCGTACTTTTTCCAAGATGGACTTTTCCATTGATTCCATTCGCCTAATAATTTTATTGACGCTGTTTTCCTGCATTTTACTTTTCATTTCTAGAATTTTTTGCTTCAAAAGATTGTAATGGATAAAAGTATTGTTCCAGTATTTCATTTCCTGCTCCTAGGCTGTTTGTAAATTGGTTTCTTCTTAGCAGTTTGTTGCATTTTTACTTTGAGAGCTTATGGCCATGACCTCGTAGATGTATATTGCTATTGAGAGTGTATATTTCCACTAAATTGCTGGAATAGTGACCATTAAGAATTTTAAACATCTCAATAAGATCTCCCCTTGTTCTTCGTTCTTTTAGTGTAGTAAGATTAAGTTGGTTTAGTCTTATCTTATATGGCATGTGTTTAAGTTCTATTGGCAGTTTGGAGATGCGTCTCTGTACTCTTTCATTTTGTTCAATGACCTTTACGTAAAAGGGGCTGACTGTGCATATTCAAGTTTAGGTCTCACATAGGTTTTGTATAGCTTAACTATCATTTCTTTGGAAAGATCTGGTATTCCCTTTCTTACACATTTTTGATATCTGAGTTTCCCATTTCAAGTCCGAAGTGATGATTATACCTAGATCTTTTTGCTGTGTGACCGGTGTTATTGGTGTCATTTGGAAAAGATAATTATGTTTAGGGTTATTTGGCCAATATGCAGAACCGTACATATGAAGTCATTTAGTGGTATCTTCCAATTTTGTGTTCATGTTTTAATTTTATTTAAGTCATTCTGCAGATCCACATGTTGGAGAAGAGGGTTGCAGTATATGTTACCGTCGTCAGCAAAGGATGCATTTTCTGTCCTGAGCCCCCGATAAAGATCACTTAGGTGAGCGATGAAAAGCAGAGGTCCCAAGACAGACCCCTGCGGAACGCCACTGTGTACTGGATACTCCTTCGACAATGCAACACCAACTCTCACCTGAAATGCACGATCAGAAAGAAAGCCTGTCCCTATTGTCTGTAATAGATTTCCTCTAATGCCAAAATGATCAATCTTGTATGCAATGTACTCAGTAGAAATTTTGTCAAAAGCCTTTTCAAAATCCAGATAAATGACATCGACTGGCTCATGGTTGTCATCTGCTATAGTCCATTCATTTAGTCTAGTCAACAAGTTGGTAAAAATTGATTTTCCGGGCAGAAAACAATGCTGTTGAGTTGGAATAACATGTGTTTCTAAAAGAAAATCGGTAAGTTCTTTTGCAATGATTTTTCCATGCATTTGAAAAGAGTGCTCGTTAGACTTATTGGCCTGTAATTTTCTGCCAGTTGTTTGTTTCCTTTCTTATATAAATAGGTATGACTACAGCCTTTTTCCATGCTGCCGGAAAATCACCGGTTGTTATTATATGATTTAGGATCTCTGCAAGTGGTTCTTTCAGTGTTTGCACACAATTTTTGAGAAACACTGTGGGAATTCCATCAGGACCAGGACTGGAATTTGGCTTGAGTGCCTTTATAGCGTTTTCAACTTTTTCTGGTGTAAAATGAATATTATTTAATTCTTATGTATCCAAAGGAAGGGTTGGTCTGTCACTTTTTGTCACTTTCTGTTTTCGGTATTTGTCCCAGAGATCCCTTTTCTTTTGAATTTCCTTGAAAACTTCATTTGTGAGCCATGGGTTTTGAGTGTTGACCTTTTGTGGCTTATTTGGTATATGTCTATTTATTGTTATATCTAGTGCTTCAAGGAACTCATCGTATATAGCTAGGTTAGGTATTGGATTTAACTGGTCTTGCAGAGTACCACTGACAGCCCTGTAATCAGCTTTCCAGAATTGTCTTTTAAAATTTTACAGGTTGGTATTTCAATTATCTATAGTTCTGTTTTTGCTGTTACTACAGTGTGATCACTGGTACATGTTGTCGGACATCAAAGATCAATCGCTTTTCACCCACCAAAAGTAGGTCTAATAGTGAGATTTGGTTGTTTCGTATTCTAGTTGGGAAGGTGACCTCTATGTGTTTTGTAGCTCTCCAGGACGTCAAGACTGCACTGATTGGGTGGATCTTCAGTGTATTCCAATTAATCTCCGGAGAGTTAAAGTCTCCCATGATATAAACTGGTTCTTTTAGTGACATAGCTTTTTCAATTACTTTTA
This sequence comes from Pissodes strobi, assembly GCA_016904865.1. Classification (NCBI taxonomy): domain Eukaryota; kingdom Metazoa; phylum Arthropoda; class Insecta; order Coleoptera; family Curculionidae; genus Pissodes; species Pissodes strobi. Next base: position 153,159 of record MU183491.1, on the reverse strand, counting down.
TTAGTTCCATGTTTTTCTCTTGTGTTGTTTATTGTTTGGGACGGTAGACACACGCAACCAAAAATCTTACTTTAGCTATTGTTATTGTGTGGATTCAACAGGCCCTGTTGTGTAAAATTGTTGGCTAATTACAGCATGAACGCTATGATCTGCTATGTCGTTTTTTATAAATACACAGATACCCCCACCATGCGCTCCTCGATCCTTGCGGAACAACGAGAAGTGGGGTATGTGAATAAGACTGTCTGGCATTTGATCAGTAAGCCATGTTCCAGTTATTAAAATAATTGATGCATTGTTGATTTGAATGCTAATTTTTAGTTCATCTATCTTGTTTTTCATGGAACATAAATTGCTATACCAAAAGGAAACCTCCACCAGAGACGTTCTGTTTAGTTTTTTGTGTTGGTTTCTTGTGGTCCTTGTGAAGAAATTATTTTAGGTATATTGTTAGAATATCTGATTTTTAGGTTTACCTCTCCTTTGCCTTTACGTTCTTCCAATTCTTTAAGTACGTCTTGAAGATAGGCTCTTTGTAGTGGTGTTTGCTCAGATTTATCTTCATTAAGTTTATTTTTGTTTCTTAAAATAGACCGGGCTACATTTAGTGCTGAAAGAATTGCCCTAATAGGTTTTATTTTACCTTGTGAAGGTGCACCAAGACGATGAACCTTGATTTCACGCATTTTTTGCATTATTGCTTTCTTAAGATCAGCATCTGGTTCACTCTGTGCTGTACTTTCTGCAACCCCGAAAATCAGAACATTGGTTGCTCGCCTTTCACGTTCCGCCATTTCACAGAGTGTCGCGTCGGTTCAATCGAGGTATTTTCCCCTAATGCGGTGTAAGTAGGTACTTTTGGCGTCGATATTTGAGCACTAACTTCTGTGGTAAGTTTATCCATTTGTGTTTTTAGGTCTGCAGTGGTAGCAACCACCTGGGCATAAGAAGGTGCACTTTTATTAAAGGCTTCCTTCAGTTCTCGAGTTTCCATCTCTAGGCTATCAATTCTTCTGCTGATACTTGGAACATCTTTCCCAGTGGAATTTATCAACTCAAGACAGTCCAGACAGAAAAATTTCAGCCAGTTTCTAGTTGAGCACATTATCCGTATCTCATTTGCTCCAAAGCGGTTGCAGTTCCGACAAAACACTTTTTTACATAGATCACATGCACACCCGAACAGCTTTTTAATTTCTTTACTTTTAGTAGTGTCTATAAAGTAGCGTTGTTCATTACATTTCGAGCAGTTTAGAGGATTCATACTGTTTATTTTAGTTTTTAAGGTTAGGTTTTCAATTTTAGTTTATTTAAAGAATTGCTACACTACCGGGAGCAACTGTTTGTTTTTTAACGTAGATAATGTTTTAAGAAACCTGTTAAAATGCTAGGAGAGGTTTTTTTTAAAGAATATTAGCGTGCGAAAATTCACAAAGCTTTGCAGTGAAAAATAAACACATGTGCACACAGTTAGGTTAGGATAGCATGAAGATCCCACCTATGCACGGGAACAAGTCTTCTAAACAGGTAGAGAGTTGCTGCAAGGTAGTGAACGAGCTAAGTAGTCAAAACAAAGTGACTCCAGCTTGGGTTCCGGGGCACGAAGGCCACCAAGGCAACGAAAGAACCCATGACTAGCCAAAGCAGGCTCGTCGAGCACTTTCCTGGGACCAGGACCCGTTCCGAAATGGATAGCAAAGGAATCCCAGGAATGGTGGAATAATGATATCAGGACAGAGACAAACTAAGAAATTCATTAAGAGTTCATCAGCAAAGCTCACAGCTGACAGAATAATGGTAGGTTTATTGACCAGCCATTGTCGACTGAAAAGACACTTAAATCTGATGGGTCTGGCAGATGAAACCCGCTGCAGGTCCTGCCAAAGAGTAGGAGACGTGTTTCAAATAGATGGACGAAACCAATCCAGTCATTACATGCTACACTGAGGGGTCATTATCAAGGAAGTGGAGTATTATAATCAGATACAAAACTAGAAGAGGTGCCCACAATAAAGGTCGCAGTAGTGGACAAACTGGTCTGGAAACCTCCCAAAAAAAGGACGCCTCAGATGTCTTTGGCACCGCCAGCATTGTAAAGAATCAGTTGCAGGAACTTAACGGGATCAAAATCCTGGACTTCATTAACGAGATAGCGGTCAGGGGAGGCAGGGCTACCCGAAAAGAGCCATCGGAGAGCTACTTGCTTGGCTAAAGATCACCTAAGACGTGCATCTTTATAAAGGAAGATATTCCTCTATTCAGGGTTGTCAATAATTTAAAATCCATGCTTCTACCATTTTGAAATATATAACAAATATTCAAACAAATAAAAGAACTGAGTGCCTGATAAATTAATTTTTTGTAAATTAAATTAACCTTATCCTAGAACAGAATAAAAGGCACAAATAGTATACGTTTTTTGTCACAAAAGTTGTTAAATTATAAACCATATCAGTCATGTGCACTAAATTATGCTTGAAACATATTAATCGACTGAATAATACCTTCAGCGGCAGCTTTTTCAGCATCCTCTTCTCGTTTCCGTCTCACAGTTCTTTGTTTTTCTTCAATTCGTACTTTCTCTTTATTCGCCTCGTCCCAGTTTCCTTCTTCCATTAACCTGATATGTAAAATTAAACTCATGTACTATTTTCAAAAAAAAAAATATGTAAGATATAAATCACCACAATATTTCAATTTCTTAAGATCAAAAATATTGATACGCTCTAAACTGGCCGCACTATGTTAAAAAAGTGTAAATCGTTAATAAAGAGGAGGATGAATGTGGATTTAAGTGAGCTGAAGGCCACATATTGATTAACATTTAAAAGCATGAGATCCTGAAACCACAATGATCAAACTTCCGCAGCAGAATCTTGTGGTCAAACGTCATAAACATTACCCTTTGTGCCATAGTTTTGCTGAAAGCCAAACTGGTTCCCATTCAGAATATTGCTGAGACATATTGGTTATATTATCCTATTAACTTCTTTATGCACGGCCAGTATCAGGAAAGAATTCACCAGTAACCAGACTTAAATATTTCCACCTGTTCTTGCATAAGCAACTGCTTACAATTCAGATGTTTTAAGTGACATTCGAAACTGGATAATCTCGTAGTTGAATATTTTGTGTCGGATAAAATCCTGCCAAAATGGCATCAGATTTAACTGTAACGCACTCTCATAAAGACAGATCAAAGTTCAATCAACTTTAAATGATTATGGCTGTTATAACTAACCAACGCACGAACACATAGACTGTAAACAAAGTTATCTCGAACATATGTTTTCATTGAAAATTACCTTTGGTCGGGTCTCAATCTTGAATCGGTTGGCGCCACTCCCTCCTCCGGTTCGTTTAGTTGGGCAGCAAGCAAGGTAAAATTGTAAAATTTTTCGGAATCTTCTGGAGGAAGTCTACGTGTCCAAGCAATCACAGGGTTACCTGTCTGGTAGATTGGATTCGAGGGGGTTCCGGTATTTCCAATGACAGGAGCTATTTCGACCTAGAAATAAATGTCAAATTATCTCAAGCTTGACTGACTCTCAAGCGGGTCCCCGTCCAAGATGTAATTGGCAAAATTAGAAATTATGAATCATACATAACAAACACTACTATTAATTTTTCTATTTTTCTAAACTAAGCAAAACAGAGGGCCTTTTTTTATCTTACTATTCCTGATTATTACCCAAAACGTACATCATTTTCATTTAATTTAAGTTACAAATTTATTTTTACCTGATCATCCCACGTGCCATTGATAACCCATTTAACATTTCCCTTGTCCATCACCACTCCTTTCACTCTCCTCTGTGATTCCCTAGTGAAATACGAATATGGTATGTATTTTAATTGACAATTTATACCAGCTGCCGAATCTTTACCAGTTATTTCCATGTCACCTAAAAAATAGACATAACTTATAAACATTATCTAGCATTTTATTAATATATATTATTTTGAAGAACCTCTGCCAGGAAATTATGATTTTCGGTATCACTTTGTCGTACATTTAACTACAAATTGACTGAAAGTTGAACCATAGACTGGCGCCCTTTTAAATATTTAAAAAAAAAACAGGGTGTCACAATTGAGTATGCCTGTCTTGTATGGTCTCCCTTCTATACAAATTGGATTGAACTGTAATGGTTTCTAAGACATATAAATTGCAGGATTAGTATTACATGTGATGCAGTAATTGTTTCAGAAGACTTAGTAAGGCTACTTGAACTATGATTTCTAAAAGAGCTTATTTTGATTGGTGCACTTTATTTAAGGTTTATCCTTTATCAGAATTACCAGGCTTGCTTAAGGTTTTAATGTCTGATGTTGACAAAATAAAATAAATGCACTTAATAGAATCATCAGGAAACCTCGAGACCCTTTTAAATTGCGCCATATTTAACTAAAAATAAATAAATTTCGTAATTTGATGTCTTTTAAGTGATAATGATCTGTCTTAATGAAATAGCATATTTAAAAAAAATCTTACCATGTTGATCTACCCATAACTTCCCTACAATAATATTGTGCACCGTTGTGGTAACTTTTCTCCACGAGTATTTGTTTCCACTCTTCAAAAAGTGCACTTGGGCACTTCCTAATGGGATAATCTGAAAGGAGATAAAAATATGCAAAATTTGTATATAATGTATTTATTTATTTATTAAACGGACAAGGCCCAATCAGTAGAAGAAAATACAATGCAGACACTTAAATGTAAATGTGGAACTGTACTGTTCCAGCACTATCTGTTCCTTAAACATAATTTCAATTTGTATTCTGAAATTAAAAAGAGATCCAATGCTCCATAGCAAGTTCTATGGTGTTCAAGGTGGAAAGTTTTTTTCATCCTTAAGGGACGAGGAGGAACGTAAAAGACTGAGCAGTCTTGCGCAATCAACAGAAACAATTTTATATGCCATAACCACATCAGCATTCCTCCTTCTAACACACAGACTCTGCATACCGAGCCCATGTTCAAGCTCCACGTAATTATTGATGCCTTCAGATTGTATACCCTTCATGAAAGCAAAGTATTTAATAAACCTCCTCTGTACAGACTCAATAATGATGTAACAATCTTAGATTCACAAGTAGTGCTTTCTCCTTTATGGATCAAAATAACTTTAGCTGTATTTAGACATGAAGAAAAAAAGTCTCGGACTGCCCTACCATGGCCAATAATACAAAATCAAGCAAGTTGATATCAAAATTTGCTGAAACACCATCCTCTCCTGAACCGTTTTAATTTTTTATTCTTGAATACAAACTTACGTTTTAATTTTTTATTCTTGAATGCAAGCCTACTGCCAGATATTCGAATTTTTTGGGCGACAAGACAGCTGATAACATGGATTATGTTGGGGTTTGGAACCTTCGGCAAATTGCACTAAGACGGAGTTTATCCAATAACCGAGCCCTGTGGCACACCGGCTGTGACATACAGCCGCTCTAATACATTATTGCCAAAATGAACCTTTTAATATCTATTTGACAAAAGGGACCTCAACCATTCCAAAATAGAATCACGAAAGCCATAGGCTTCAAGCTTCCGCAGTAGAATCTCATGTGAAACACAGTCGAAGACTCCTCTCCATTATTACTGCATCAAAAACTGCATATGCTGACCCTTATTGGCTGAGAAAATCCTGTATTGGTGCCTTTAAGAACGATAAAAGAATACACGAGACAGTACAAAATCGAAATTTCCATAGCAAAAATGACCAACAGATTCAAACATGAGATTGTCCACAATCTGCCATGTTGAACTTAATTAAAAAAAATGGAAAAACGTAACTTAAATCATCTGACGTACTTAATGCTAAGACTTTAAATATATTTTTAGTAAATATAGCTGAGGAGGTCATTAATAAGTTACCAACAACCGTAAAACATTTTGGTGATTACACCTAACTGGCAATTTTTGCGCAGAGCCTTTTTCTTTTCAATCCACAACTAATAATATTGTTAGAAAAAAATATGTCAGTTAAAAAACAGCAAGAGTAAGGATTGTTATGAAATTAATACAAAAATTCTCAAAATCTTAAGGAACCTTTTAATATCTCCATTGACTGGACTAATTAATCAGTGCATAGCTAGTGCAGTCTTTCCAGCATCTCTGAAGGTTGCCAAGGTCATTCCTATCTTCAAGAACAAGGGCTCATTTGACGACTTTAACAACTACCGACCGATATCAGTTCCTCCTATTTTTTGAAGATCTTCGAGTCTATTCTGAAGGACCAAATAAATAATTATTTCGAGGGCTACAATTTGTTCTTTCAGGGCCAATATGGTTTTCGTAATAAAAGGTCTACTAGTCTTGCGATCGACAACCTTACCGAGGATGTGTCTAACGGTTTGGAAAGGGGCCTAGACACCTATGCTTCCTTCTTTGGCGTAACCAAAGCGTTTGACTGTGTATCGCACAACGTTCTGTTACGAAAGTTGTCTTTTTATAATTTCCACCCTGAATTCATTCTCTTATTGAAATCATATCTGTCAGACCGTATTCAATTTGTTATTCATAATGGCCACAAATCGAACAGACAATTAATACCCCAGTGATCTGTACTGGGTCCGACTTTATGTTTAATCATTAATGATCTTGCTAACTCACAAGATACCGTGATTCTTTTCGCTGATGACACCACCCATCTTATCAATTACCATCCTTCTGAGCCCATACAAAATATTATTCATGATAAACACTCCAACATAGAATACTGTTTTTTTGTCTAATAAGCTGATCCTTAATTATACAAAGACCCAGAACATGAATTTCTCGTTGAGAAATTTGGATCCGGTTGTGCGTGTTGATGTTGCAGTGGAGATACTCGGTGTCTTTTTGGATCCTGGATTGACTTCGGGGGAACATGTCGCAGGGCTCTGTGCTAAACTGTCAAAAATAATCTATTTGATCAGGAATCTTGCCAAGAGTCTATCGCTTGAGGTGCTGGTGTCGGCTTACCATAGCTACTTTGGCTGTAACCTGCTGTATGCTCTTCTTAATTGGGACCACGCGGCTCAAGCAATAAAAATGTTTAAGCTGCGGCGTAGATGTATCCGTGCTGGGTTACCGTGAGTGCTGTCGCCATTGTTTCAGAGAGCTTGGAATATTGACTTTTCCTTCGGCTTTTATCTTCCAGTGTGTAACTTACATCAGACAAAATATGCAGCTTTTACATAGCATCGAGAGGTGCATGACTATTCAACGAGAAACATCATCATCCCAAATTTTCGCAGGCTCTTGCGAACTAGAAGGGGCTCATACTATTACCGTGTAATATGCTTTATTATTTTACCCCCAGTTATGAGAGACGAGCTTAAGGAAGGTCAATTCCTAATTTTAAAATCATTTTATTCTTTTGAAGAATACCTCAGTAATGAATTTATCAAATAAAATCAAATCAAAATGGTTTATTTCCATAGACAAATGTTACAATGCATCGGAATTGTTAATTAAAATGGACTACAATAATACTGCAATAATACTACTTAAAAAACATATAGAACAAACTAAAACCTAGTTAAAGTTACAATTAAAAACTCAGTCAAATTATAGAATGAGTAGTCAGCTAGCAGAATCTTAAGAGGCCTTCTAAAAACTGGAAGTGTTGTAGCATCCTTAAAACCTTCTGGCAGGTAATTGAAAATTTTTAGTGAGGTAATTACAGGACCATCCCGCACCTGAGACAATCGAGCCAAAGGAATACACAATTTATTCGCGCTACGAGTTCTGTAGTAATAATTAATGTCACCAAAATTTGAATAGTTACTACAATTCTTAAATATTTGACATGCACATTGCAGAATAAAGGATTCACGATATGATTCCCTGAAAAAAAGTCTAAACATAGCGCGGATGATGCGTTTCTGACTTAACAAAACCCTTTGTATAGTGTATAGAGTTACCCCAGGCGGACAAGCCGTCGGCCAGGGTAGAATATACTGCTGCATAGTAAAAGGATTTAAGGGTAAAAGCATCCACAAGATCTCGGAGCTGGAGAATGGCATAGTTCCCACGAGATAATTTACTGCACACTGTCTATCAAGTACAATTCCCAAAAATTTGGATGAGTCCTGCTGAATTACGTTAATTAATCCCTCTCTTAGCAGTAGGCTTCTATCTTAAATTGCTCGTAATGGAGTAAATACAATAAAATTGGTCTTTAAGCCATTCAAACAAAGACCAATCTTCTGGCACCAGTCTGCAATTTCAGCTATACATTTGCTGCCCTGCAAGCGAAGAACTATAGGCCAATCAGTCTCCTATCTGTCCTTTACAAGTTGTTAACAAAAATCATTACAAACCGCCTGAGCCAGAAATTTGATTTTTACCAACCAATCGAACAGGCCGGATTTAGAAAAGGTTTCAGCACCATCGACCATATTCAGACAATACGCACGCTAATAGAGAAGTGCACGGAGTATAATGTCCCACTACATATGGCCTTTGTGGACTACCGGAAGGCATTCGACTCAATCGAAATCTGGGCAGTGATGAGAGCGATGAACGGAGCTCGCGTGGATTATAGGTATGCCAACTTACTCAAGTACATATACGAAAATGCCACTTTACAGGTGAAAATTAATGAAGACTGGGTCACTGGAAAGATTCCCGTGAAAAGGGGCATTAGGCAGGGTGACACAATCTCACCTAAGCTATTTACTTTAGCTTTGGAGGATGTGTTTAAATGTTTGTCTTGGGAGGGGAGAGGTATCAATATAGACGGGAAACGCCTCAATCACCTGCGATTTGCTGATGATATCGTTCTCCTCAGCAGCGACACAAATGAACTGTCAACAATGATCCAGGAGCTCAAAAATGCTTCCCAGGCTGTAGGCCTTCAAATGAACCTTCAAAAGACTAAAATTATGAGCCCTGACAATATGAAGGTCTCCATCGAAAACCAGGATCTGGAAATTGTCAAAGAATACATATATCTAGGACACAACATCAAACTTGAAAAAGAAAATCAAACATCAGAGATCACCAGAAGAATTAATCTCACCTGGATGGCGTTTGGAAAGCTTAGCTATATCTTTCGAAACTCGACCATTCCAATCAATCTAAAGAGGAAGGTTTACGATGCATGCATTCTCCCAGTGACAACATACGGACTGGAGACGGTGACACTTACATTAGGAAGTGCCAACCGTCTCCGGGTCTGTCAAAGAGCAATGGAGAGAGCTATGCTTGGAGTGAGTCTGAGAGACAAGATCAGGAACGACGAGATCAGGAGAAGAACGAAGGTATGTGACGTTGTCGAGCGGATAGCGAGATTGAAGTGGCGTTGGGCAGGGCACGTTGCTAGGAACAACATAAAATGGACCAAAACACTTATGCAATGGCGTCCAAGAGACTCGAAAAGAAGTGTCGGACGTCCTCAGGCGAGATGGCGAGACGACATCCAAGAACATGCCGGGAAAAACTGGATTCAAACCGCCCAGGAAAGATCGGCATGGAAAACACTGGAAGAGGCCTTTGTCCAGGAGTGGATATCTAGAGGCTGAAGAAGAATTTCATAGTCAAGTCCTGTGACAACCGCAGAAGTATCATCAGCAAAAAGAGTAATATAGCTGTCATCAACCAAGAGAGGCAAGTTGATAATGAACAACAAAAGGAGAATTGGTCCAAGGACACTCCCCTGTGGAACACCAGTTACAACATCCACCCAATAAGATACCACTACCCAATCTCCAACCTTCAGTCTGATAGCCTGGGTCCTAGCTGACAAATATGATTCCAGCCACCTGTAAGCTGGACCTCTTATTCCGTAGTGAAAAACCTTATTTAGAAGTATGGTGTGGTCAATGGTATCAAATGCTTTAGTAAAATTGCAAAAAATGCCCACAGATTTTAATTTTGAATCAAAATTATTCAAAATTTTAATATAAAGGGAGATTATGGCATCCGTTGTAGATAGTCCAGCTCTGAACCCGAACTGGTGGCATGACACGATGTTAAAAGCATCCAAACAAGAGGCAAGTCTCCTCTTGAAAGATTTTTAGAAGATCTTTGAAAATACAGACAACAGTGCGATGGGCCTGTAATTGTCAACCAGCGAAGTTTCACCCTTCTTGTGTAATGGTATCACAATGGCTGCTTGAAGCTCTTTTGGAAAATATCCGAATTGAAAGGATATATTGAAGAGATAGGTCAAAACAGAACGAACAGCACACTGGCACAATAGTACAGGGAATCTCATCGGCACCAGAGGATTTCTTTTTTGATACAGATTTAGTAATCTCAAGGGTTTCACTTTCAGTAAGAAGAGATGAGAAAATAGATTGAGGTACTCCGTTGCCACGCATATTTGCACTTGCAGGTGCATAAAAATTGCCTATCACTCCAGCTACTGAGGGTATAATAGTTATTTATGTACCAAGGGTATTAAGTAGATGTTTATGCCTTGAGGGCGACAATGTTACAAACCCGAGGGCCTCTGGCCAGGGAGTTTATAAGTCGCCCGAGGGCGTACACATCTATTAATACAAACTTTTATGTCATACTAGTTCGTTATTGCATTCACAATATGTAAATATTTAAAAAAAAATACGAATTCAATTCAATTATTTGAGTCCATAAAGTGTACTTTATGCCCGCACGGGCCATAAAGTGGACTTTATGCCCGCACGCAAAGATCTGTGCTCGGTGGTCCGTAAAAGTTAAATCCAATGTATTGGTCGACAGCAGGGTAGTATTCGTAAATACATTATCAATTAAGGTGCAGGATGAACCCTGAATTCTAGATCGAAAAAGCCTTGAGCTAAATGCATTTACAGTATTCAATACCTCCCTAGATCTAAAATTAAAATCACAGTTAAAATCACCGCAACAAAACATGAAAACATTACAATTTCAGGGCCTTAGAATGTAAGAAGAGTTCCAGTTCTGAAGACTTAAATCGTATGCTCCTGTAATTTAGATTAACAATTCTTACTCCATTCACTGACTCATTTTCTTCTGATACTATGATATGGGAAGTGTGGGAGCATATCTTATGTCCATTTCTTCCAGATTGCGCTCTCGAAAATTTTGCTTCACAGGGGATGTAATCGGGCTGACTAGATTTACAAAAGGCAGTGACAATTCTCTTAAGGCATCAGATGGCCGTGGAAAAGCTTTTGGGAAAGTTGAAATTACAGGATACCAATCATCTTCTGTTCTTCCTAGAATTTTATGTAGTCGCTCTTCAAAAGATAATTTGGCTCTGGGCTCAGCTACACTTTTAGAGTAATTGAGATGTTTTTTACTCAAGAGGCTTACAAGATTTTCCTTCATAGTGTAAAGTGACTGCTGATTTGGTACCGACAATTCTGGCATATACCGATCCGGAGATATATAAACCGCTTCACTTTTCGCATCATGTATAAGTTTCCCAATCAAAATGTTGTATTTATATATATGTTGTTTCTGTCTATATGACGTCATTATTTGAGATGCTCCAATAATCATTAAGTTGGTATTTTTGTACAAATCCAAAATTCTTTGTATAGAGAGACTATGCTCATCAGCACTGCGCGAATCTATAAAAATTATTACATGATCTTCCATTGAGAAGCATTTACTAAAAATGCAACCCTCTTTAGCCATGTTCCCCAGGGTGAGTGGTTCTATTGAATATTGGCAGTTGATGTCAATTACTGTCTTGTTGTGATACTTTTAAAGCTTTGGAATATTTCTAACACTGAAAGAACTTCCCATGATTAATAAGCGTCGTGGATTTGAAGGAGCAGGCATTGATCGTTTCTTTTTGGTGTAACTGACCGCTCTGTGGAATTTAAAGTGTTCTGTCCTAAGCAGGATAATTTTGTTTGTATCCCAGTACTTTTTCTATTATGGTTTTTAGCTGTAGAAGTAGTTTGTGTTTCATTTGAACACCTTTCTACCTTTAATAGGTCTTGAAGATTCTTAACAATAGTATCACTATTTTCTAAATCTTTTTCAATTGCTTTTATTTTTTCTATTAAGTTCTCCTGACTACATTTGAACTCTTCTATTTCTCTTTCATACATGGTTATCTGTGGAGTTTGTAATTGTAACTCTCCAAGTGTATGTTCATTTTTTTGTCTTACGAGTTGTTAGTTTTTTGTTGAAATTTTCTTCTGAATCCCTTTTATGCTTTTTAAATTTATTTTCTTCCTCTTTCAGTTTTTCTTCTAAGTATTTTTTCTTTAGATTTACCTCCTCCAGTGACGTCATTTCAGCCTCACTCGTGGTATTAATTTCCTTGTTTGTGCTCTTTGTTCTTAATTTGATATTATTTTTGTATTTTAGTGTTATTTCAAGTTTTTCCTTCCTTTCAAGTCCTAGTTGTTGCGTAGTACCCTGCGATTCCCTGTTCAGAAACACAATTCTGTCAAGTTGTTCAATTTAGTGATATAGTTTAGTGTATTGAATTTCTTTTGTACCTAAATTTTAATAATGTGTTAATTGAAATGGTTGTTTGTGTTACCTTTTTTGTATTTGTCTTGTAAGGATGACTTGTGTAACTATAAATGTTCAATAGTGTTGTTATAAAATTATTTTATTTTTTTGTATTATTTTAAGTAGGTTTCTTTACAGGAACTGCATTTTTTATACTGGTATTTTGACTTGTGAAAGCACTTCTGTGTAATTATTACCAATAAATTATCTATCTATCTATATTAAGGCTCAGATAGAGGTCTTCCAACACATGAAAGATGGCATCGTTTGTGTTTTTTGAATGTGGGAAATCAAATTGGGACTTATTTCAAATATTTTTCGCATTCAAGAAATTAACCATCCTTTCTTTAAGAAGTTTTTCGATGATTTTTGACAGTGAAGGCAACAATGAAATTGGTCTGTAGTTGGCAGCAGTATCTTCACCCTGCTTAAAATTGGGAATAACAATAGCCTTTTTTAGTATATCAGGGAATTCACCATTTAAAAACCAGGCGTCAAGACAGTCAGCCACTGTAGTAAGGGCTGATATGGGTAGGTTAGCAAGGACCTTAGTGGAGATGCCATCCCAGCCTGAAGAATTTTTATTTTTTATTTCTCGCAAGACATCCTCATTTCTTTAGCTGTTCTGTAACAGACACCTGTGTGTGAAGTAAAAAGACTCACCAATCCCTCCCTGTAAGAGGGATAAAGGGTCAGTTAAGGTGGCTGGGATGACCTGACTCAGTTGAGAGGCAACAGAACAGTAAAAGGAATTTAATTTGTTAGCATCTGAGAGGTATAATTTGTTGATTTTGTTGCACTCTTCAGAGAGCCAATAATATTCCAGGTCTCTTTTAATGTAATAAAATGAAGAAACGTGATATTGCTAAATTAATAAAAAGTACATTAGAAAACAGAAAAAAAAACTAAATCAAAATCTGACTTTTGTCACTCTGAGTAATACTGACACAGATATTTCGAAATCAGGTAATAGGGTATTGCCTGATAATATGCTTGAGTCTCAAAGTCCTGCAGATGGCAGTACTCAAGATGAAAGTATAGAGTTAGTTGCGGAGACTAATGAACAATCTATTCTGATAGATGTGTCCCCGGAGAAACAGTCTCAAATTTTTTTAGGATCGATTGTGACAATAACTGGTTCTCCTTAGTTCTGATAAACTTGCAGCCATGTAGAAATAAGTTGGATGAGTTGAGTATTATGTTAGATAGTCTTAACTTCCCGACAATATTATGCATATGTGAACACTGGTTGAAACCACATGAAAAACGAATCTTAGCCAATTATATGTTAAGGACATATTTTGTCGCTCAGCAGGGTATGGTGGTGTAAGCATTATGATTCATGAGGACTTTTATTTAGAATATTTATTTTAATCAATTAATAATTTCGATAAGCACAAAGAAGAAAGCTTATTTGAATTGTGTGCTGTGTATTGCCATAGTATGAACTTACATATTATATGTGTTTATCGTGCACCATCTAGTAGTGTGTCTGCCTTTTTAGCAAAACTAGAATCCGCCATTTCTAGTATCCCCTCAAAATCAAACATAGTTCTCTGTGGCGATTTTAATTTAGATTCTCTCTCTGTTTTGGATCCTAATAGCATTATATTGCATAATTTAATTAATTCTTATGGCTTACATCTGCATGTTGACAAACCTACACGAATCACATCTCACTATTCAACATTGATAGATTATGTTATTTCAAATTTTAATCAGGATGATGTCAAGTGCAATGTAGCAAATAGCGCAATTTCTGATCATAAGGTGGTGTATTGTAATTTTTCAATTAATAGAAAAAAGTAGGAGAGAGTAAACCGATGTGGAAGAATGTTTACCAGAAAAAATTACGATAGGTTCTCGCAACTTGCTGCTTTGGAAAATTGGACTACTGTGTTGGGCTTTGAAAATCCTTTGGCAGGTTCTCATGCTGTCTTGACTAGAATTTTTAATACCTGTTTTCCTTTAAAGCCTTTGAAACGAAAATCCAGAAAATGTTGGATAACTAAAGGTATAAAAGTATCAGAAAATTTAAGATCGCTTCACTATATTAGTTTAATATGCAAAACCTATTTTTTACACAGGCTATTTTAATTTAGACAGATCAATATAAATAGTAAAAACAGCGAAACAACTTTATTACAAAAATAGAATTGAGTTTTCTTCTAACAAACAAAGGGAAGCCTGGCATATTGTAAATTAACTCAGAGGCAAGAAGAGAGTTAAAACAGCATCGGATTCTAAATTAAATGCCGATGATTTAAATAAATTTTATTGTAACACAGCTCAACATTTATCAAGCCAGATGAAAAATGAAAGTGACTTTGAGGACTTTTTGCATGGTATTTATGTGCCTGATACATTCTTGTTTTTGCCCACTAATGAACATGCAATTAAACAAATTATTTTAGAATTAAATAGTAAGAAGGCTCCGAGGTGGATAGGCATTTGATCCAAAATATTTCGTAACGTTCCTGAAAATGCACTTAGAATTCTCGGAGAAGCTATAAATCTCTCTTTCGCTTCAGGTGAGTTCCCCAGCTGTTTGAAGGTTGCCAATATTGTCCCGTTGTATAAGGGTGGGGATGAGGAAAGCCCTTCAAATTATAAACCTGTAGCATTGTTGCCAACTCTAGCCAAGGTGGTGGCAAAACTGGTGAAGGGGCAAATGATGAACTTTTGTAAGACAAAAATATTTTAAGCCCTTTACAATTCGGCTTCCAAGAGAAAAAAGCAACTGACGACGCTATATTTAGCTTCCTAGGAAATCTGTACTTGCGGGTCAATGATCGGCAGGCAGCGACAGCGGTATTTTGTGACTTCACGAAAGCTTTCGATTGTGTGAGCCACGGAATATTGCTGCGCAAGTTGGAAATATACGGTTTCCGGGGTAGAGAACTGAGCTGGTTCCAATCTTATCTGGATAATAGGGTTGTCTGTCTCATACAATGGGATAACGTCAGACCAACAGAGTTTGGGCAGTAGGGTACCACAGGGTTCGGTTCTGGAGCCTATTCTGTTTCTATTCTAATAAATTCTACATAAATGACATTGTGAATCTAAACATACTTGGACAGTTTACATTGTTTGCGGACGATGCAATAATTTTGTGGAGTAACCTGGATGAGCAAGTTTTAGCTGAACACATTAACCATGACTTGTCTGTTATAAAGAAATGGTGTGATTCAAATAAAATGTGTCTTAATATTTTAAAAACAAACATTATGACATTTAAATGTAACTTGGGACCAATTTATCTAGAAAATCAAATATTAAATGACTCAGCTCAAAGCAAATTCTTGGGATTACAAATAGACAGTAAATTAAAATTTGAATATCACATTAAAAACCTGAATAAAAAATTGTCATCAAATTGTTTTGCTTTGAGGATAATTTCAAATGAGTTTAGATAGAAATATATCAAGACAGGCATATTTTGCATTAATAGAATCCCACTTCCGTTATGGCATATGTTTTTGGAGCTCTTGCGCTAAACAGCTAATGCATACATTGTTTGTCTTGCAAAAAAGAGCAATTTGATACATGAGTAAGGCCAAACCAAGAGACTCATGTAAACCACTTTTTATTGTAAACAATATTTTACAATTATCATCTCTATTTATTCTTGAAACAGTGTCTCTGATACATAAAAAGTATAGGGACACTTTAAATCAAAATTCATCCACTTATGCCACCAGACAAACCTATAAATTGTCACTGCCAGCTCCCAGAACCTTCCAGGTGCTTGAGTCCTTTATTTATAATGGACGACAGCTTTTTAGTCATTTGCCTGTTGGCATTAGAGAGATTTCTGGAGAAGGAAGGTTTAAGAGGGAAGTCAAAAGGCTGCTTGTTGCGAGGGCCTATTATGGGTTCAGGAATATTATAGTGAACGTTTCTAATGTTCCTAATATGAGTTTTTTGTAAAAATGTCCTTTTTTATGTTTTGTTTTATAAGTTGTTGTATTCGTAAATTAAAAAAACCCTTTATGATTACTAAATGAAAAACTTTTGTATTCCATGCATAAATTTAATCCAAAAGTTACAACAGGAAGTTAAATTCTTGTTAGACATAAAGGTTTCTTGGGAATATCGTAAATCCGACAAAATCGTTACACAATGCAAAAGGTACCAAGGCTATGGCCATTCGTCAACGTACTGTCGAAAGGACGTGCGTTGTAGTAAATGTAGTTTGTCACATGAAATTACCTCATGTGAGTCAAATCAAATCAAATGCGTGAACTGCGGGGGGCCGCACAGATCAATAGACACTAGCTGCCCGGTCTATATTTTTAAAATAGACCAAATTAAAGAAAATCAACTGAAAAGGAACCCTAAACAGAGACAAACATACAAACCGGCTCCTCTGCCCGTCAAGCCGGCCTGGCGGGGGCAGAACGGCGAAGAGAACGAGGGCCGGGGTAAAAATGCAACCAAGGACGCGCCAAGAGCAACCCGAGAAGACCAGAAGACCATATACGATAAAAATTTTCCAAACACCTTGCAAAACAGGGCCACGCAACATGAGAGTACTAACCAACCAAACCCGGTAAGCGATCATGCTATAACTAATAATACAATTACGAACATAAACCGCCTTTCAAGTGTTGTTAACGAAATTAACTCTTTAATAAATCTAAATGAATTATTTTTTGCCCTGGATGAATATGCTTCCATGCTTAGAGAATGCAACGGCGACAAGCAACTCTTAATTCAAGCTTCACTGCGATTTTTCGCAGTAGAGATCACCGATCTCCATAGAGATGCATAAGTATAACATTCAGGGCAACTAATGGTGCACATAAATCTTTCATATCGTTTCATGGAATTGTAATGGAATCAGGCAGAAGCTTGACGAATTTCGAAATTTTCTGTATAAATCCCAGCCCCAGGTTGTCTTTTTAAACGAAACGCGCCTAAATCATAACATAAACATCAAATTCCGCGGACACGCGGTCGAAAGATGTGACAGGCCGGACCGACCCGGGGGGGGCGTTGCTTGCCTGCTGCACAGGTCCCTTCGCTACAAAAGAAAAATGACATTGCGCACAGCAATAGAATATGTTAGCGTCGAACTAGAGGGGGGGCTGTGTATCAGTGGGGGATATGCAGCGCACGGTCCTCGCTATACACAGCAGGATTTCCTAGCCTTTTTGCAGCCAGGCTGCAAATCGATCTTAATCGGCGATTTTAATGCAAATCACGTAAATCTTGGCGATAATTACACAAATTTTCATGGGCGCATTCTAGAATCAATACTAGAAGACAACCTGGAAATCCAGCTTCTACGCCCGAACACCCCTACTCATTATCCCTCAGATGCTCGCAGACGGCCCTCCTTCCTAGATGTGGCGATGACCCGAGGGATAAACAACAATAATGCACTCAGAGTGGTAAATGATCTTAACTCGGATCATTTGCCAGTCAGGTTGAGCCTGTCAGCATTGAGGCCTGACAGGCGGCCGGCAGCCTATGCGACATACGTCTCATACAAAAACCTTGACTGGCAAATGTTCCGACGGAGCATGAATGATATCACTCTTATCCCAAGACAAATCGACACTATCCAGGAACTAGAGCAAGAAGTGAGCACATTAACCACCAATATCCAGCGCGTACGTGACGCCCTATGTCCGGTAGTCAGGAAGAAACCATACGTGGAAACTCTTCCTGATGATATCCTAAACCTCATTAATTTCCGGAATCGACTTCGAAGCAGGTGGCAAAGGAATCGTAATGACATAGAAAAGCGGCGAATAGACGCGATCACCGGGCAGATTAAAACTAAAATCCGAGAACATAAAAGCTCAAAATGGATGCGCTTCGTGAATGAGCTCGGCACAGAGGATGGCTCTCTGTGGAAGCTCGCAAGGCAAGTCCGCGGTGCCCGAGCCGAATTCCCGGTGATTCATCATCGAGGCCGTGACATCCTTGATGATCAAGGAAAGGCTGAGGCATTCGCGGACTTCCTTGAGGGAGTCCATAGCAGCACGCCAGACACTGTGCCATTGCACGCGCATATCACGGAGCGGTCCAACCTGTTCGGTGCCCGCGCCTATCCTATACCGCCCACGGTATTCGATCGGATTCGAATCTCTCCTGGAGAGATCCGCAAAGTCCTAAGCCGCCTGCCTAAGAACAAGGCTCCGGGAATTGATACAATTCCTTATCTCCTACTTAAAAACCTTCCATCAAAAACCGTTATACAGTTAATGCATATCACGAATGCTATAATCCGTTTGCAGCACTTCCCTAATTCCTGGAAGGAAGCGAGGATAGTGCTGTTCCATAAGAGCGGCAAAGACCCGCATCAAACGGCCTCATATCGACCAATATCGCTCATGAGTACATTGAGCAAAGTTATCGAGAAACTTCTGTTGCCGAGGTTTAGCAGGGCTGCCGAGAGCCTGGGTGTCCTCCAAAAGGAGCAGTTCGGCTTTCGCGGTAGGCATAGCACCAATATGCTTGCCGCGAAGATCGTGTCGGACATTTATGAATGCTTTAATAATCGGCATTGCACGGCCCTGCTACTCCTCGACATCGAGAGGGCGTTCGACAGGGTGTGGCACGGTGGACTGCTGCATAAGCTCTTCATTGAGCATTGCTTCCCAATGCATCTTGCAGCACTGGCCGGGTCATACCTTGCCGAGCGCAAATTCTTGGTAAAAATTGGCACCTCGGTATCATCTACAAGACCGCTGATTGCCGGCGTGCCTCAAGGAACAGTGCTATCCCCGCTATTATTCAGCTACTACATAGCTGACCTCCCAAAAATCCCCGAAACCTCGTTAGCCCTTTATGCAGACGACACCGCCCTCTACTCCACAGCCCTCCACGCGCAGACAGACGGCCGTCGATAACCTTAGCAGACACATGGAGCAAATACTTGCTTTTTACGAAAAATGGAAGATCCGCCTAAATCCCAACAAGTCGGAACTTATCATTTTTACGCGAAAACGAACTAATAATGAAGCCGCCCCTTTAAGCCTGAACGGCACAAACATCGCGCCTAAAACACATGTCAAATATCTAGGGATAATCTTAGACTCTGGCCTAAGATTTCACAGACATATCGATCACATTAAAAGCAAGAACTTTGTGCTTTCAAACAGTTTAAATATGCTAATAAGACATAATTCATTTTTAAGTCCAACAAATAAACTAATCATTTATCGGTCCGTGACTCGACCGACGCTTCTGTATGGCGCCCCAGTATGGAGCGCGGTCGCCGAGACGCACCTCAAGAAAATTCAAATAATTCAAAATAAACATTTAAGAGCTGCATTCTCGGCTAATTGGTATACCCGCACGAGAGATCTACACGACTGGGCCGGTATCGAATATGTGCGAGAGCATATCGACCGCCTAGCGTGTAGATTTTTCACCCGGGAAATTCATGGCTCTGAGGTAACTACTAATATCGCAAACTCTCGGTATGACCCAGAGCGCCGGCCGAGACATGGACCGATACATGGAAAAACAACGCTGTTCTATATGGAGCAAAGACCTCCATAAATTATTAAATCAAAATCTATCAATTAATATAATAATTAAATCATGTCCTATAACCATAATTATATAGGTCCCAGAGACAACTAATACGAAGCGAACGTCACATAAAACAGAATGCGATTGGACCCTAACTAAGCGCGGCGGAAGCCGACATCACACGAACCTATTATAACAGGCACGCGACAGCCCAGTCGGCTGCGACCGGCGCCAGTCCAATTTAGGAACTCACATCACTACGTCGCTCCGCACTGCAGCATTGCCGTTGCGTATTCAATACGTATTTAGCACCCACACAAGGTACTATAAATACAGTTAGACACCTATCGCCGAACAGCGCCCGGTTTGGGTTCAATCCGCTAACTATAATCGCTGACAAACTTTGCACTCGGTACATATAGGATCATCACAATGAAGCTTAAGCCCGTCTTCAAGCTTAATGCACACGTGTACTGCGGACTGGACGCCTGCGCTTCCCTCTTCCCTCATACGTTTTATAGCATCGTGGCGCCCTGCCTCTAACGACTCTATTACATTTCCCTCCCGCAACGGGCTAGTGCTTAAACCAGCCATGAAATGTAAATAGCACAAATGTATGCATGAAGGACGAATGTCAGTAACACATGAAGTATGCATGCTAATATAGAACAGTTCACTATAAAGTGCGACTGATTGTAAATAGTTATCTTAGTGGCTAATGTCACACTTCGTCTATCACGCGGGCCTGGGCCCACAAATTGTGTATATATATGTGCGAATGAAGTATGAAAGATTGAATGGTGTATGACAGACTGTATATATGTACATATTAGATGTTTGTAACTGTCCTTAGCTTAAAAACACCAAAGAAACGAGAAATGGAGTTTTTCGATTAGTTTTCTCCATGTCACCCACCTGCGAAATCATATCACTTATCAAAAACCATTACACCACAATACAGCCTATCGGCAGCCAATACTTGAACACACTTGAAAGGCGAGCCTATGTAAGTAAGTTCCAAATAGCATGGTCGTGAAACTGCTGTTACAAAATGTAACATACCTTAACATCCATCCCCATTAGGGTAATTGGCATGTTGCGTGGTCCCATAGATTAGCCCCTGTGGGCAAACTAGGTGTCTAAACACAACATGTACATATACTGTAATAGTTACATTAGACAGTAGAAGTAAGACATTATCACTTTGTAACGTTGAAAATAAATGATATATATATATATAATCCAAAAGGACGTCTTAATCAGCGTAACAGAGCGCTTTCGGCCTTAGCCATCATCAGTGTTACTTGTCAGTTGGAACAAAAGAACATATCCACAAGAGGCACAAACTACATCAAAACGACAACGGTCACATCAAAATTTAAATAATACTTTACATTTTAAGAAAGGTTCACACAATTAAAACGATTAACAAATTAACAGACCGACGTGGGATTCCATCAAAACGTGGTTCCCACGTCGGTCTGTTGATTTGTTAATCGTTTTAATTGTGTGAACCTTTCTTAAAATGTAAAGTATTATTTAAATTTTGATGTGACCGTTGTCGTTTTGATGTAGTTTGTGCCTCTTGTGGATATGTTCTTTTGTTCCAACTGACAAGTAACACTGATGATGGCTAAGGCCGAAAGCGCTCTGTTACGCTGATTAAGACGTCCTTTTGGATTAAATTTATGCATGGAATACAAAAGTTTTTCATTTAGTACATTTCGTACATGCACACAGCCTTCACTCTTCATCCTTTATTATTAGTTCTTTGTCGTATTACAGTGAACGTTTCGAATGTTCCTAATATGAGTTTTTTTGTACAAATGTAATTTTTTATGTATTGTTTTATAATGTTGTATTCGTAATTTAAAAAACCCTTTATTATTTATTATTATTATTAGTTGTTTGTCGATAAGAGTTTTTATTCTTTGGACAATAATGATTATTTTGATTTGATTGATCTTACGCGGCGGAATGAGGGTAAATCTCGGCAAATGGGACGGAAATGTGCAAGCGGCTGTGACATAACCATGCGCAGTGATTTTACGAGGGCTTGTCAAATATTTGTGCATGTACTAGCAGACTCGCTCATTTTTTTATTTGTTATACGCTGACTAGTCTATCACTAAAAGTTTTGTGATAAATTCTTCTATATTTATAAGTAAAATGCTTAAGTTATGAGAGTGCATTAACTATACTTTGTTGAAATACTGTTTTTAAATGTAATATGTGACCAATGATCCCCAATGGTTATGTAATTTATATTTCAGTGAACGCATACTGGCGCAATTGCATTTTATTTGATAGCCTAAATAAAGATTTCTCTAATTACCCAACCCAAATATAAAATTGCTGTTTCTAACCTCTCGACCAGCAATGAAACATTTTCCATCTCGGATTGCAATTATACCATTTTAATGTAACTAAACTTAAGAATAAATGACAACGTACTTGTAAATATTTGCCTCTAAACTTCGAAGTCATTGTGAACTCTTGTGAACAATGCCATTCGGAACCTTCACAGTACTGGGCCACAATGGGGGGATGATGTGATACTTGTTCACTCAAACACCTCCAACCTAAAACGAAAGAAAACAAACGTTTTTGCTTTTTCATGTCAAATTTTTAACTTTTTCTCCGCCACAGTCCTGTTTCAATAGTGATGGAAATAATGTTTTAAAATATTATTGAGCATCCAAATGAGGCCTGGAATGCCCGTTTAAACACAAACTAACTGTCTTGGATAAGTGTTACGAAGTGCATTCCGTAAAGACATATGCCAATTAGGCATTTAATTTATTTGCGTTACAACATTTATACTCTCTATGTCCCCATACAATAGAATACAAACATCTGTCTTAATCTCACCTAAATCGTCAGTTCTATCACATTCATAGGTTTCTCCTAAAAGAGGATTGAAAGGTTTTCCTGTTCTGGATGAAGTGGTTGAATACGAAGATATCGTATATGCAGCAACATAGGCTAACTGTTCACATGGATCGGAGCACCTACAGTAGCATAAAAATATAGATATAAAATGGTAATCAGACCTGTTTTATCTAAGGTAAATTTTAAATAAGGGCGATTTTAGAACTGAAAAAATCTGTTTAGATAAAAAATATACATCAGGAAAATAATACCAATTTAATAAATGCCATTCACTTAATGAAAACCCGATTTCAACACCATCTCATTTACCGAAATAACTTTCACAATATTTCCCATATTAATGATTATTGAACTCGATAAAAAAGCAATACTAACTTGGCAGCTCGATCCAATATGTCCGCATATTCGTAGTCTTCCGTTAACCGTTGCAACATACTCAGCGGCTCATTGAAGTTGACAGGCATAGGTATTTTCGACAGATCTTTACCTATGCAATTCTTCATGATCGACCATAAGTTCAGAGGATAGTTGGGCTTATCCGGGATTCTCGTTCTTCTTTTACGCCTATTGGCTAAATTATAAACAAATGTTTTAATATTATCCTTTCTTCTTTTTTGGCGATTTCAAAAATCTCTCAACTGAATGTTTAAACAGATAATTCTACCCTTATTTCTAGTTCTGGAAACATTTTCCAAATTTTTGATTAGAACTGAGGTCACCATAACTGATAAAGCAAAATAAATAAAAATAGTTTGACAAGTCAATAATACCATTGAACATTACACGTTTTCGTCTAAACTTGATTATTATTGACATAGGGTAGAGCAAATCAATTTGCTCTGACATTATGTGTGCGCTTTGTGTTAATCTTTTTAAATCTTAAGTTCAATTTCTTGTTCTATATGTTTATATAGTATGCGCCACTTAATTATACAAATTGTCAATATTGGAACATCCCTTAGAACCATATTAACTATGGGTTCTAAAAATGGTTATTTACAAATGCATTTAAGAATATAATATTGCATTTAAAGTTTTTTTTAAGGTCTTATGCAGAAAAACTCACAAAACCTCAAATTATTAAATAGCAAACATTTTTCCAAGAAAATTACATGATCGAGAATAATTTCGTGATCGATGTCATTTTTTATATATTGGTAGATATACAGGGATAGCATGAATTTCATTATCAATACCCTAACATATATTTTACCTTTAGTAACTTGGTTAGACGTAGCCACTGTTGTGTTTGTATGATTTGCATCACTCTTGGGCAGAATGTTAGGGTGTTTAGCCCCTGTAACCACTACAACCTGAAAATATTAATTAAAAAAAAGTTAAAGTGAAATTTAAAATACAGCCACAACATACAAAGTCTTTCAGTTGGAGTTCGGGTAATTTTGATTTTTTCTTGCGGCCCATCAATTAGTTGCTACGGGAAATGCTAGAGGAATTGGGAGGGTGTAGTAACAGGTAATCCTAGACAAATTACTGGAGATTAAAACATTGAAGACAATTTGTATGAAAAAACTGTATACGGAGAAATGACTAGATTTAATGGAAAATAGACTGGCAAATGACTAGAACTAGTTGCATAAATTACTATTTTAGGCTACATTGTGTACAATAAACATCATTATTTCATTTGGAATATTTCATATTGCAAAACGTTTATACCAACAATGAATTAAGTATTTATCACAAATATAAATAAGAGGAAAGTTTTTATTTTTCACGATTTCAGGCATTTTTATGTTTGTAAACATTTTTTTTTTTAATTGTTAGTGTTAGAACCCATTAAAAAACATATAAAACATCTCATAAAACATGAGAGTTTGCACATAATAATTATAAATAACTAAATACACCAATGCTATAATTTTCAAAACATTTCCCTCCATCTTCTAGAATTTAATTCTCGCCATTTAAGCTGGTCATCTGTTTGATCTGATTCATTTTCAATTACGATTAATCATAATCACTTTGGTAGGTAGAATGTCCCATCCACAAATTTAATAAACCACGTTCGCGGACAGTGTTATCAAATAGTTTTAAATAAAAGAAATGCATATTATTTAAAAAAAAAATTGATGAGATGACACACACCCTTTACTATATCTGTCCTCCTTAATTAGTGATATATAGGTTTCGAGGGCTCCCATAAGGATGCCTTAAGTCTGGCATTCCATTTATTTCCGATTGATTTTTTTTGTGCATGCTACAGATTTTTATTCATTTAATTTTAAAGTTTTACATCTATGTCGAATTATGATGCATATTTAGTTTTTTCTGCCCTTGACCCACTGAAAGCTTTAAATATAAACAATTACGGGGCATATAATATTTTGATTATATAACAAAGTTGTTCAAGTATTAATAGAAACAGTGGACACTAATAGTCAATAAGGTTTAAATTTACTGACCTGTTTAGTTTCCTGTGTCTCTTCTGCTTCACTAGAACTGTCCGAGCTGTTCCTTCTGACCCCAATCCTTGTTCTTATGTCAAGAGTAAAATGATCATTAGCATCTGAATTCTGTGCTCCATCAGCTACCGCATCAAAGAATTCGTTTTCGTTCTCGTCTTCCTCTTCAGCTTCACTTGCACTTACTATAATAAATTATTTTCATGTAATTAAAATACCTTTGCAGCTGACACGAAAATTTTGTAAATTTTTCTGAGAAATTCAAAACACCAAAATTTTGAGGGTTATGTTGCGTCAAACAAGCTGAAAGCGTCATTTTGACATTTAAAAAACAAAAGAGGCTTCTTTGTTCATAGCATAGCATACTTATGAGTTTTATTACGGGCATGGCTCCATGTAGCACAGACGGATCTTTATGAAATTAAAAATAGAACTAAACAATAATAATAAGAGCGTAAACATTTCGTTTTTTCTTCATTTTCTGCCAGTGCATCAAAAATAATGGTATCTGGTCAAGCGAGATAATTATTCCAAGCCTCCAAAGTTTTAAATCACGTGATTGGAACACAATACATCCTCTTTCTTGATGAAACAAGTTAATTTAAATTATTTAAGAAAAACACTGAAAAAAATATAATAATAATATACATAACGAGTTTTCCTGGCCTTTGATAATGACC
>MU183491.1:82129-122237 GCA_016904865.1 Pissodes strobi | reverse complement strand
ATAATAATAATATACATAACGAGTTTTCCTGGCCTTTGATAATGACCGATAGTTAACACCTTGAAAAAGCTGCACTTTCGAGGTTACAAAAAATATCAATTCACGCTCTGTTGGTAGCCTTACTTTTATTATTTACGTTGTCAGTCCTTGATAGTGGTTTATGTCGTTGATCTCTCATTATAACGCAATTCACTATAAGTTTATTTCAAATACTAAAAAACTTCCAACAGGAAAAACTGGAATACGCAACTTTTGTCTGGACCAACCGTGAACCGTGACGCGACCGAACCAGCTGACTAGATAGATATGTGGGCGAAAACTCGGAAAGGCAATTCGTCACGAGCGCATGGGCCACCTGTCTCGAATAGAATGAGATTTTCGAGTCCAAGAATACTTTCACTGATAAAACTGAACAATGAACCGGCAATTTGAGTGTCGAACAAGTGTCAAGAGTCTCATTATTGTTTATTGTAATTGAACGATGCATTAATCAAACGCGGCCAAACCCTAGAAGGAAGCTTTATTGACCAATCAAAATCAACTTTAAACGGATTATGACGTCGCAATTACTACTTATCGGTTCGAACATCAACCACGACCAAATTTAGTTTTCTTGAATCAGGTGTTAGATAGAATATTTTAAAAATATTCCCTTATTAACAGTCTTATTATCAAAGATATTGTTTCAATTCGTTGCTTATTATATAAGTAAATATGAAGTTCAAGTTTAAACTAATAAATTCCTATTGGGCGATGAAACGCCGTAACGCCGAGGCTGTGCATGTGAATGCGAACGGTCGGTAATCGACTAATCGATAAAAACGTCGACCTTGAGAAGGTATTTTAAAATACGAGGGCGTATCTAAAAATACAGTTTATTTTTAATTGTTCTCTTTCATTTTTTCTGTATCATTGAAAGTGGGCTTGATCACGCATATGAAAAATTGATTTAGAATAGATTTTTTAAGGATGGATATGAATGAAATTACAACCGAAATCAACGAAAATAATAATACTTATTTTAAGGTTTTATTTTAACCCAATAGCTCAGTAATCCTGCAGTTATTGCGGCAGTCGTTACAGTAAACGAACCCAATGCTACAATGAGATAGACACAAATGCTCTGCAAAAAAAACACTTTCGTTTCTATAGAATTATTTCACTTGTGTCGAAAAGCAATCAAACAATGCGGAAAGACACTCTTTCCGCATGTTTTTTCATTTTATTTTTTCTTTTGGCATCGACGTACGTCAACATTGAAATTATAGGAATGTTACTGTCAGTGCTCAAAACTGCAACTTTCAGCATGCATATACATAAACATCAATAGTCTTGAACCATGTAATTATCGACCATTTTTTTTCAATATCTGATAGGATCCCTGCCTTGAACATACTGAAATCTAAAACGTGTGTGGGTTCATATGTTAGCGCGGAATGCGTGGGAGGTCGGGCCTTCGAGCAGGATAAAATGTCATAAATTTAGAAAGAAAAAATCGCTGAATTCTCATGGCTTTTTCTCCTGAATAAAAAATCAGAAATCCCTAGATTATGGTTATCTTATCTAATAGGTATTAAAACTTGGCTTGTATTTGTCATCGATGCGTCACGTCACGTCGTGTGCTTTTGGAAAATTCCGGGAATTTACCGAAACATTCACACGCAGCCGTCCCTAGTAGCGATTTCCATTGAAACAACCAATACGCCCTGAGGGGACTTGTATTATATCTTATAAAATAGTACAGTTGGGGGGGGGGGGGGGGGGGGGGATAAATAAAGGTCCGAAATCCCTGTCTCCAAATACAAAAAAAAATCCCTAGAACTAGATAATTCCTGAAATTGTCATCAGGGTGGTGTTCGAATCCAATGTAGACTTTCCACTAAAAGGTAGATACGTAATATTTTTGCATCGAATAGTGATTTTTGAATTGCATTATAATTCCGCAATGAACAGGGGCAAATGGCACAAGACAGCGCACAGAGAAAAGCTATCTGGGAACAGTATATTGGCAACCTCTTTGCAGATGAAAGACCTCAGTTAGAAGATAACCTGGAGGATGATAATTTATCTGGACCGTCGATTACAATAGAAGAGATTACTAGCGCAATAAATAGCTCGAAAGATAAGAAAACGGTTGGGCTAGATCTAGTGCCTGTTGAACTGCTCAAATTTATTTATTTATTTATCTTTCAACGTATATCTAACAATTTATCTAATATTTAAAAAACAAGCTCATAAATATCCAGTTATGTAGTTTTACAGATATTCAGTCTCACTCAATGTGCCATTAAAACTAAAAATAAATTAGAATAACCTAATAACAGCGACAGTAGTTTATTTAAAGAGGTTTTAAACTGTTTGATTGATGGACAAATAAATAAGTCTAATTCATTAGAATAAAGATTAGCAGCTCTAAGCAACCTTCTGATTGGTTCATTAAAGCCATAATTAGTATGATGAAAGGGCACGTGAAACACTTCTGTGTTTCTACTCCTGCGATCAGGTACACTCAGATTAAATAGACCCAGTAATTCCGGGCAATCAATACACCCATTCAAAATTTTAAAAATAAATGATAGATCCCCAATAAGCCTTCTATTCTCCAAAGTGCCAAGGCCCAGACGTCGCCTGACAGTTGAGTAGACGTCTTCGTCGCCCAACAATCCCCATCTATAGGCAACCACTCTCAAAAACCTGTTCTGTACACTCTTGATGCTCTTTGAGTAGACCATGTAATGAGGGTTCCACACAACCGAGCAATACTCCAGATTTGATCTGACCAAACTACAGTATAGTATTTTCAGTGTGAGAATATTAAATTCTTTCGACGAACGAGTAATAAAGCCCAACATTTTAAGTGCCTTTGATACAATAACATTTATATGAGAAGAAAATTGTAGCTTGCCATCAAACTGTACCCCCGAATCTCGAATGTTATTCACAATCTTAAGAGTGTTGTTGTTTACTTTGTATTCAAAATTGTAGGATTCCAAAAAACGTGAAAAGGAGATCTTGTAACACTTGTTGACATTTAACTGCATTTTATTGAGCTGACACCAATCAGAAAAGTTATCAATGTCTTGCTGTAGAAGTAATGCATAGTCTATACAATCAATCGATCGAAAAATCTTCAAGTCATCAGCAAAGGCCAAGTATGAGCTATTCCCTATAAAGTCTCCCACGTCACTCACAAAGAGATTGAATAGAATGGGCCCACAATGGGAACCCTGAGGAACCCCTGAAGGAACCTCAATCTCCTCTGAAACACTGCCAGCATATTTGACAGCTTGCACCCTATCCGTGATAAAACTCCGAATCCATGACAAGAGAGGAACGCTGATTCCCATGGCCCTCAGCTTGATGGTGAGAAGGCTGTGGTCGACCCTATCGAAGGCTTTAGAAAAGTCGCAATATATAGAGTCCACCTGCAGCCCTCTCTACATCGCAAATTATTGGATAACGAAGGTATTAAGATGCTTCAGGGTCTTTTCAACCAAATTTACAACACAGGAAAATTCATCCCACTCCCAAAAAAGAACAACACAACAAGATGTGAAGACCACAGATTAATCAGTTTGATGAGTCACAGTCTGAAAATATTTCTGAAAGTCATTCACTACAGAATTTCCACAAAATGCGAAGGCGCTATTGAATCCTCTCAATTCGGATTTAGAAGAGGCATTGGTCGCAACCCAAGTGTTGGTTCAGAACTGCTACGACCAGAGGAAAGATGTAGTGATGTGTTTCATAGAATACGAAAAAACATTTGACAGAGTGCAACATCATAAACTCAGTCAAATACTGAGGCGACTTGACATAGATCAGAAAGATATACGCTGTATTGAAAACTTGTACTGGAACCAATCGGCTGCAGTTAGAGTTGATAACGAAGTTACAAAGGCATAGAAAATCTTTAGAGGTGTAAGACAGGGATGTGTCCTCTCCCTACTTCTGTTTAACGTTTACTCTGAAAACATGGATCAACAATATACGGTATGCAGATGACACAGTCCTGATAGCAGATAACATGAATGACCTCCAAAGGCTCCTGGACACAGTTGGAATACACAGCCGGCGTATGGGAATTAACATCAACATAAAAAAGACAAAATTCCTAATAATCACCCGCAAATTAGATGGGTTTCAGAATGCAAAACTATCATACAATAGTGAAGAAATAGAACGGGTAAAAAAGTTTGACTATCTGGGGACTTGGTTGTGTGAAGGCTGGTCTACAGACGTAGAAATCAAGTGCCGGATAGAAAAAGCAAGGAGCTCATTAATGAGATTCAGAAACGTGCTTGCAAACTCTGACATCGACCTAAACCACAGAATAAGATTCATAAAATGTTACGTATGGTCCGTTCTATTATATAGAAGGCTGAAGGTTAATACCATGAACAGGCTGGAAGCCTTTGGGATGTGGGTCTACCGAAGAATCTTGAAAGTTTCATGGACAACAAGAAAAATCAACGAGGAAATTCTGAGGAGGATAGGAGGAGAACGGAAATTGCTGGGCACGATAAAAGGCAGGAAAACAGCGTACCTGAGACATGTGATACGCAACAAGAGGTACCATTTGCTCCAATTATTAATAGAAGGGAAGAAGGGGACTGGGCAGAAAGAGGATGTCGTGGCTCCGAAATATCAAGCAATGGACGGGGATAAGAACCACAGGAGAATTAATTCACACCATCAGAGATAGAGTAAAATGGCCAGAAATGATCGCAAACATCCATTAATGCATAGCAGCCCAACAAGAAGAAGAAGATAATTCCGCAAAAAAAGGACAGAGCCAGACGATACAATTTTGAAAAATTCATCTAGATATTTTCCAAATTTTTTGCACACTTGCATCAGATTTTCCAAAAAATTGCAAGCTTTTCGTAATGTTCTATTTATAAGCATCCGTAACACAGGCGCACGACGCACCCATTATAACATAATCCGTAAGTAAACAGTAAATATTTGCCCTTATTAGGACATGGTTCCATTTGGTCCATCGCTTTGAATTACCTTGCAGTTTATACAGCATTAACTATTTCTGAGAAACAGAGATACTTCACATACGATTTGATTGCATTTGTATTATTGCCTTGCATTGCTCTTGCCTGCCTGATACAAGGTCCTCTACTACTACTTTTCATAATAAAATCCTAAATTCTTAGACTCTTGCAAGGCTCATGGTAAGACTATGTACGACTTGTGTTTGAAATAAAACTGATAAAAATTTGTCTACCAAATTACAAATATCGGTTCTGCACTCAGATCTATAACATGTCTCACCTTTTTGTGCAGTGATACAGATCAGCTCAACATTGCATTTCCAAATTATACAGAACACTAGATTTATAGAAATAAATACAGGCTACGCTTGGGTTCTAAATTAACTTCTTCTATCGATTGATAGAAAAGCTGTAACCAAATGTTCTATCTATCTAAATAGTTCATAAAAACGTGAGTAGAATAATCACTTAAATATAATAACTTACTTACCAGCCCTATGAGCGTGCGCATTAGCTGCCCTCTCCAACTTCGAGTGTTGCTCGGCCAGGGTCTCAACCATCTCTTGTAGTCTCTGTCTTTGTTCTCGTTCGTGTTGAAGCAGTTTAACCAGCTTATGGCCGTGCGTTTGGGCCGTTTTCAGGTAATCAGCACATGACTGAAAATATAATAGGCAGTTGATGGATCAAATAAGCTCTTCTTTTTATTTATTTATTTGTCCACGTAATACAAATTACATTTTAAGCATTACTTACTCCTATGCTATGCTAAATCTTAACCACTAACAGTCTTCTACAATAGTAACTACAATTATATATGAAATACACCACTGTACACAAATCAAACAAAATCCACATTTATCACTTATAAATATCGTTAAAAATACTCACATTTATCATGGCATTGCTGGCAATCCTAAATAACGTCGCTCTCTCACAAACTTCTTTCGCTTTGCTATTTAATAAGTCAGGATCGGGCGTGGATTCGATTTCACTTAAGGGTTTGGCTAGATTTTTCCAGTGTTTTCCTAAAAGTTCCCCACAAACCTAAAAAAAAGAAAAATTTCATTTTTTTATAACATGCTTCTGAATGTCTCCAAGACTCAACACTATTTGGGGATTTTGCTGAATCGGAGGTAAAACATACCTCCAGTTCGTTCAGAGAGCTGTCTAATTTTCTTATCACATCTGGCTCCTCCGAGTTTCCAGATTCTTCTGCTTCGACGTCATCTTCCTCAGATTCCATGTTCCTTCTGCAGCGGAATGCAAATATTAACAATCATTTAACGATTAAATAGTTTATTCAAGATTTTTGTTCATTAGCCAAAACACTTGTTCAATAAATAATTTCCTTCGTTTGAAGGAGTTGTTTTAAGATATTACAAAGGATGCCAGTATACGATATTTAATTGCGGAGTAAAGATCCAGGTCCTTATTTAAAAAAAAGTGTGGTACTCTTGTCCTATATGATACGAACATATTAACATGCTCACAGATCACTTACATTGCTTTGGCCTTCGCCAACTCCAAAGCGGTGACCCAGGACTGCCTCTCCACCTCCGAGGAGGCCTTAATATGAAAGGTCTGCGTGCCTCCGTTGGAGATCACGAAGGTGCACGGATCTACGGTATAGATGAGAGCTCCGTGGAGCGAGATGCTGCCTCTACAAGTGTGCGCCATCTCCGCTTGATTCCTGCAAAAAAGATAGCCAGCAGTCATAGGGGAAACACATAAAGGGTTGGCTAAAGAGCGTCTCGATAACGACTTAAATATTAGGGACACGGCAACGACATAACAGAGCGGGATAGAGAACATTTGGAAAAGCTTAGGCGAATTACCTACCTAACTTATTTACGTATGATTTCCCATATCCCTGTGATAAAGCTCCAATTTGGGATATTTAGTACATATAGCGAAAACGAAGCAGACGTAATTTTTACTTGGGATTTAAGCTCAAACCAGCTACAGAACCAAACGGTACAACTTAGGATAAAGTGGGTGGCACATACCTATCTCAATGATAACTTCCGGTCTAAACGGAATTGACTAGACATCGTTAAAAATGCAACACTTCCCATTAGACCTCAAGTTGTCATAATCAATTATTGATACATTTAAACAAATTAATAGTTTGGCTAAAAGTCTAAGTTCCATGAAAAAGTACAATTTTTGCCTGCCTCAGCGCGCTGGGGGTACCCAGTTCTATAAGCAAAATTTTAAAATAGCATTATCTATTTAAAACAGATTTGTTAAGCCATCAGGTTTTCATTGGCATTGTACTAAATCAGCTTTTGTTCTATTGCTAACTCATCCGCAGCTTTTTATAAATAAAATTTGTCGGAATATGGCACAGTTTCAAGCAAATGATGATATTGGCGGAAACAAAATCATTGTTAGCGGTTTTTTAAATTTAATTTAAAGCTGATTCCATGATACAGAGAAGCAGATCAACGCCTTAATATTTCAAAGGCCAATGTTTTTCACAATTTGTTTATTTATTTACTTAAGGGACTGCTCAATAGTCAATTGAATCTATCGTAGATGCGGCAAAAATGAGCAGAGTTCAAAGCGATTTGGCAAAATAATAGGTATAACATTTTACCAGTGGCAACTACAAATAAAGTAAACAAAAATTGAAATCTTCAATTTTTTTTTAAGGTAATGTGTAATCATCTACTTTTGGCGCTAGCACTTGAAAACAATAATTCTCGCTATACGTATTACCAACACAGTAAATAGTAGCTATATGCTACACGTACATACATGATTTATTCACAACTAAGTCGAAAATGCTTAAATTGAAATATTCATTTTGTGAGCACTTTATATCGAGTACGCTTGATATGGAACATTGCCATGGTAACTACTGTATAACGCTCTTAAAATAAACTGAACAAAAATTGAAATAATATTTTTATTATAGTCTGTGATTATAGTAATATGTTTCTTCTTCAATATGGAAACAAATCCTTTTAAACTATTTCTGGAATAATTTTATAGAAACCCAATAGGGGCACATCACAATAAATACTGACTAATATTGAGTGGCCCGCAAGACCAGATAGATGTCAGGATTTATCCAGACTTTTAGGCTTTTGAGCTGATTCCGCCCGGACTTTGAAATTGTCCGGACTTGCTGATTATTTAGGCCTTCACAAAATATAATAGTAAATAATCCATTATTAAAATGAAGCAAAAATAATCGACATGAAAAATAATTTTTGATACTCTCTTTGGTACAAGATCAACTAATCCAGCAAAACTCTCCTTCTAAAATAATAATATCTGCGGCCCCCCTGCTAAATTGGATCATTCAATTTTCAAGCCCTTTGTACTAAGTATGCGTTATATGAAACGTTTCAATTACAATCACTGTATAACACGCATACACGAAATCGAATACTAAATAATACATAATCTGTCTGCTAATTTGGTTCATTCAATTTTTGAGCCCTTTATATGGAGTATGCTTTATATGGAACGTTGCCATGGCAACCACTCTATAACAGTATTAAAATAAACCGAACAAAAATTGAAGTATTTTTTTATATTAATGTTTCATCTTCAATATCGAAACAAAATCATTATAATCTATTTCTGACACTATTTTTATAGAAATAAAATAGGTGCTAATCAATAAATACTGACTAATATTAAGTGGCCCGCAGGACCAACAATACAAGATCAACTAATCCAGCAAATAATACCTGAGACCACCTGCTAATTTAGATCATTCAATTTTCGAGCGCTTATATCGAGTATGCGTACCAAAATTTGATATAGTAAAAATTACACATACATATTCATATATTATCTGCATACCAGAAGGGCATGATGTTTTGATATCCATGATATAAAGCCCGCTTTACAAATGTAACTTACCTAAAAGCAGTCAGATTAATATAACACACTATTCCCTTAATTTTTCGAGTCACTTGTAAATGAAGTGACAAATGCTAGAATATACACAATTTACAAAAGTTCTATATCCAGTTTGTAATTGACTGTTGAGGTGGTTGTATTACCATGGACGGACGAGAAAAAACTATGATACAACCCATCTGCTAGTCTAAGGATACAACTCAAGATATGGTATTCAGATGTAGCTGCCTCCTCACGTGGTGAGCAAAATTTTGGCTCGTAACAAAGGAATGGTCATTCGCTCACCACATGACGTAGACACATCTGAATATCATATCTTACCCTAAGGGAAAACGGCTTCTTGTTGCCATATGCATTCTTAGTTTGGAGCCTGGTTTTATATTATTACCATAAACAATTAAATTAGCTGGACATTTAAATAGGAAAAATACAATTTTTGTAAATACCTGATGAGCTCCTTTCTTAAACCAATCATTGCAACTACAATAATTATGCATGCGGAGGACCAAAAATCAACTTATCTCAATAAAATACTTTGCCAGTAGACGGTAGGTTGGACATTAATAAAAGTTTAAATTAGTACAGCAATTTAAGCCACAAGTATAGTATTAATACATAAGTACGTACATTGACACTAATATTTACCAAATTTCAGCCACGTGTATTTACAAAATAGGCGAGAAGACTAAAGAAAAATATATCAACAGCTCACTTACCTCTTGCGACACAATCTGAAATAAAAACAACCATTCTTAGTGCATATTTAGTAGTATTAGTAGGTTGTTTTGTTAGTACTGACAATGGGAAAAATCGAGGTTACTGGTGAGCGAAAAGCGGTGCTGTGTAAAAAAAACAGATCATATACAAAAACACATTCGCCAAAATTAGTTAGCAATAAACTACTATATTACACTACGTTATATCAACAAAATATGTTTTTCTACTCCTATAATTGATGTATTATGACTTTTACTACCTGCACTGTAATGAGATCATTACGATACAGATATTTCATTATGGTACAAGTTTTTAACAGCAAATACTGCCAGTAACAATTGAAAAAAACCATGCCTTCTCAAAAATTTCCAAAATGGTATTCAGAGGTACTGAAATCAGCTATCGATAAAAGGCAGAAGAGTAGCTCGGCTCCAAAACAGTATTGAGAGGAGCTGAAATCAGCTGTTCTGTCCTAAAACAGAGTACACAAAGCTTACAAACAGGAGAATCTGTCATTTTTAGATTATGGGGAGTTTTCAAGAGGGAACTTCACAATTCTATCGATGAAAGGCAGTAGAGTAGCTGGTCTCCTATTCGAGTCCAATACTGAAATTAGAAACCTCAAAAGAATTAGCTTCGCAACACCATCTTTTAAGATACTTTGAATTTAGCAATTGAAACGTACATTCCTTTAAAAAAAATCCTCAATAAAATTTCCAAAATGGTATTCAGAGTTTCAGATTCAGAGGAGCTGAAATCAGCTGTTCTGTCCTAAAACAGAGCACACAAAGCTTGCAAGCAGGAGAATCAGTCAGTTTTAGATTATGGGGAATTTTCAAGAGAGAACTTCACAATGCTGTCAATGAAAGGTAGAAGAGTAGCTTGTCTCCTATTCGAGTCCAATACTGAAATTAGAAAGCAAAAAAGAATTAGCTTCAAAATACCATATTTTAAAATACTTCGAATTTAGTAATTGAAACGTATGTTCTTTAAAAAAAAAAAATCTTGAATAAAATTTCCAAAATGGTATTCAGAAGAGCTGAAATCAGCTATTCTGTCCTAAGAGCACACACAGCTTGCAAGCAGGAGACTCAGTCATTTCTAGACAATGGGGAATTTTCAAGAGGGAACTTCACAATGCTATCGATGAAAGGCAGAAGAGTAGCTCGTCCTATTCGAATCCAATAATGAAATTAGAAAGCACAAAGGAATTAGCTTCACAATATCATTTTTTTAAAGATACTTTGAATTTAGCAATTGAAACGTACGTTCCTTTTAAAAAAAATCTTCAATAAAATATCCAAAATGATATTTGTGAAATTGTGTGAGCTTGGTAGTCTGTTGGATTGATTGACGAGTTATCTATCTGGGCATACACAATTGTCTTGAGCCTGAGGAGATAATAAATGTTGTATGTGGTGTGCCTCAGGGTTCTCACCTGGGTCCTTTGCTATTTAATATTTTTATTAGCCCCCGATGATCATACATTCTTCAACAGGGCTCAATCCATTAAGGACTCTTGCAAGTTGCAGCCTGACTTGAATCGATCGAGTGACTAAATTTGCTGCCGCGTGTCATCTTATGTTATTTTGTGGAGCTGTCAACTACGCTCTAAATAGCTTAGCGTTACATCGAGTGATTGAAATTAGGGACCTTGGTATATTGATGGTACCATGATGATACTCTCAGCTTTGATTATGGTCTCCCAGACATTGCAAAAATTATAGTTTTTCAAAAAAGATGTACAGCTGATTTTACCAATACTGAAGCTATAAATGTGCTTTATTGCAGCCTGGTAACACTGTACCTGGAGTAAGCCTCAACAATCTAATCTACGTGCTAAGGAATATATAAGATAGAGTAAGTCCAACATAAATTCCTAAGAATTGATGAGTGAACTCAATGTGAATATATTACTTGCAAGGAGTAAGCTAAAGGTTCTAAAATTGTTGTATAGAATGACAAATTCCTTGAGTGTATTGATTTTCAAGTGCCTGCTAGGGTAATACGTTCAAACACAGTGTTCTCTGTGCCTCTACATCCCACGAACTATTGCCATAACTCTTATTTGTCATTCAACCAAGCTGGCCAATGATCTTTCTGACATGCTCGACTTTTCTGCCCCTTTTACTCGATGCTTCAAACCTCTTAATGAATCTGATATTTAAAATGTACCTAGGCTATTCTTGATTATGTAATCACTTGTAAATTTCTGTTTACTTTTTTTTTCTATCTCAAAATGGGGAAAATCCCGTAAATAAATAAAAAAGTAAATACAAACTTAACTTATAATTTAAAAGCTGTAAGACGTCATTCATCAATTAGGTTTCCTTCTCGTATTCAAATGGTCATATGTCTTTCAATGTGTGTAATCAACAAGGTTCGTACTGAGAAACCTTGTTCATTTCCCGATCTTTTCTAGGGTTTCTCTGACCTAACCTGACTTGGCTTGATGGTCAAAGAGCGAAAAAGAGACGTTACCTTAAAGTTAACTAAATTTAAAAAGGGGATGGCAAATAATACCTGATCCTGATTAGCTATGTCAAGTCAAACTACTTTCGGCAATGTGATTTGGTCATGGAGCAAATTGTTCTATAACCCATTCATAAGGGATCCCTCTTCTCTTAGTACATCAACAGGAACCTATGAACTGATAATGCGTCAGCGTCATGCCTAGATATATCCTTTCTATAGATATGGAAATGGCGCTTTTTAAAAAAATTTCTAGCATGCAAGTTTTCCTTCCCAAAATTAACCCTTAAGTCATGCTTAATGCAACCGTTGATTAGTGACAATATGAATCCAATTATCTAAATGATCTGCCAAAAACCAGTACATAAGAAAATCCTAAAAATCCACTCAACACTTGACATAACACACATTAGCACACCAAATCCAAAATTAAATAAAAACAATGACTGTGCAGGGCCTTACACCATGACTGTCTCGAAGGATTCCAACGAGTTCGTATGATCATGATTATTTTTTTTTTTTACTTACCCCCCTTTGAATTTTCTTCTGCGCCTGATGGACAACGTAGGGGCAACTCCATGGTGATTTTCGGCCCTGCACAACACACCAAAAAGGTACTTTTAAGATTTTGAAATTTGGAAATTAAAATTGTGTATG
Source organism: Pissodes strobi (assembly GCA_016904865.1). Taxonomy (NCBI): domain Eukaryota; kingdom Metazoa; phylum Arthropoda; class Insecta; order Coleoptera; family Curculionidae; genus Pissodes; species Pissodes strobi. The sequence continues at coordinate 109,506 of MU183491.1, read as the reverse complement.
TGAAGTGTATATATGGAGTTTAGTGTTGGGGGTATTTATAATAAAATTTGGCAACAACTCAAATTAAAAAGCAATAATTATTATATCAGTTTCAGTACTCATAACTAGATGATGCCACTAGTTGTCATCAATGTTGAAACATCATGCTTTGCTAAATATCATGCTTTTAGAGAAAGAAAGAATGAAAAAATGAGAGGAAGAGAGATTTAAAACTAAAAATCTGAAGTTCTCAAGGAACTATTCTAAGGGGTGTAACACAACCTGAAGTCAGTTTATTACATTTCTAGGCATTGGCTCAATGTTATTTAAATCAATCAAAAATGGCAAAGAACAAGGTAGGGACCTCGCGATAATTTGTATTTCCTTAAATATATTATTCAAGGTATTAAATATGAGTGCTGAGGCACACAGTATTTTGTGATTAACGCAGTCAGACGGCACATAAAAATGACCAAGAATTGAAAATATCATATCATCCTTACTTTTTCAATCTTAAGCCCTACTTATTGTTTTACTTTCTCTATTACTAACAATAAAATAGTTAAAAAGATGATATAAATGATCATTCTGTACATCGGATGATTCGCATAACTATCATTTTTATCAGTCTTATCACTGTTTATTCAACATTCAAGATGCTGGGAAGTGCTGCTGTAATCAGCATGCCAAAATGTGGGTATCATGCGAAGTATTTTAATTTTTTTTGTTTTAAGATAAATTTTAAACAATAATTTACATGGATTTCAAAAATTAAATATCTTTGCCAATGCACATTCCACACACATTCTGATGTCAGAAAGATTGTTTGTTAGGTACCTATAGGTATATAAAATACAATAAATTATTATAAATTTAAATATATAAAAGAATTAAAATATATAAACATTTTAAAATAACAGGTAAAAGGCATAATATCCAAAATTGCCAAACTTGGTACCAAAAATAAGGTCAATTAATATTAGGGGTAGAACATGTGTAGTAACTGTTAGTTGATGCAAACCAGTCTTTTACATTCTATTGCCAAACGCAAAAAATAATCGTCAGTATTGAACAATTAGCTCAAAAACATAATATTTTTAAATTCAATTTTGCTATAAGAGTGATTGCAAATTTAAATGATTAGGTATGGTTAATGAGTCCCATCTTAGGTATGGTGTAGTGACTGCTCTGGGGGCTAGGCTCTCAGCTCTAGTTCAATTCACTATTTGTGCTGCTTAATCCTCCATGGGATTACAATTTTCAAAACTCCTTCCCACTTGCAAAATTTCGATTTAACCATCTAACTGAGCAATGCAGGGGGAACTCATTGTTAAATATCCTTTAAATTCAGTTAAACCATTTTTTAAAATGATATACTTATCAGTGACCTCAACTTACAACATAACTATAATGGACTGGCAAAGTCAGGTGTTTTTTAAATTGCATTAATAGTAAAAATGTGTATGCAATTATTGGGATTTACATGACGTTTGTCCTTGACGTAATCGACTGTATTGCATTCGAATTGCGATCTAACAAGGTAAACGAACATAAATTGGAAACATTAAACAATAGAAATATAGAAAAAAGATGTCTGTAATGCATTACCTAACTGTAAAATGTGTCTATAAAATATGACACCAATTCATTAAAAATGATTTAATTTCAATTAATTATATATTTGTGGCAATGAAGCCCGAAGATAATAGCTCTATTCACCAGTCAGAAACTAGTCGAATACAATCAGTCAGGGTCATGTTAGATTGTAAACGGTTTATATGTTGACCAGTTTGTAACTGCGGTACAAACTTCAAATCTGAAGTGCAACCCATTCTCTATCTGTCAACCTTAAGGCTATTAAAAGCAAATAAGGGGTTATTTTTAAAGCAGCCCTATGGATTATTTTACAACTATTTCCTGAGCTAAATTCTATAGGCGTCAGCTGTATGTATTTCCTATTTATAACGTAAATACCTATACTCGTATCATACCTACATTGCTATTGTTGATGTGATTTTTTGGCAATATGATAAAAGTTTTGGTGCCAACAACCCGAGTATTTTAAAAATAATTTTATGTAATATCTATATTATCGCATATTTATTACACTAATATCTAGGATCAGTAGGACTATGTAGTTTTATTTCGTTCATGAAGTTATTTATTTATTTTTTTTTAAATCCAAAACCACCTAAAAATACCAAGTCTAATTAATTGCATTTGTTGTTGGTGTGCTTTAGCAACAACAATAACTATATCTTTTATTATCAATGGGGTAAGAGTTCAACTGATCTCTAAGAATAGTGCAAAACACTTGGTAGTATGTACTTTGTTATATGCTAAGTAGGTTTTCATAAAATAATAAAAAGCCAGGCAGTAGTTAAAGCAATGCTTTCTAATATTTTACATCAGCATAGTGTTGTTAGTATAATAACACCTTTAAGAGAGACCATGGTTTAACTATTCTATGGTCAACTTTTGAAGCTAATATCTTCACCACAAAATTAGGCATATAAAAATGATATTTTCACTCCGGAAAATATTTATTTTTATTCACAAAGCGTACTACACCGTGTTTCGACGAGACTGTGTATTCATATTTGATTCAAATGGTCGTCTAAGAGCGCGTTCACAATCAACACCGGGCTTTCCCTGGAAAGTCTATCTCTTTCTTAATGGTAAAAGAGTAAGGGCAGACATTACTTGAGAAGGCCTGGCTGGCACTGACTATCAATGCACTCTAAATAAAAACTTTTGAATAAAACCAAAATCTGGGGATTTCCCATTCAAAAAGCGCGAACAAATATAAAAACGTGTTTTCACAATCACAATTAACATAGGTATATGAAACAGAAGAATGAAAGAGCATAAGAGCACACAAGTAACATGATGTATATTTTTGTTGCTACCTCCTTGGCAAATATGACCATACACCATACTCATTTTAGAATTTAAGCCCTTTGCAATAGCAATTCCCATACCATTCCCAAAACGTATTAGTCTACATCATCATGTCTCTAAATAAATATCGACATATTTTAAGTTGACTCCCCTTCATTGTGAATCACAACTTATGCCTATGTTTATGCTCGTAAAAGCCTAAACAAAAACACACGGCGATGCCAAAATTCCTAGTTTATGGTCTGTACAAATGCTAAAGTGTTATAGGCAAGGTGTAACAAAGATAACAAAAATATAATTTTAGATTCAGCCTGTGAGGGTCACCTAATGCCAAAGATTCATTGAGTGTTTTCAAAACCAAGGTCTCTATTCAAGTTCAATTGCCATTCCTGCACCATAAAATGGAATTCTGTAACTAGTATACTGGTTTTGATATTAAACCTTAAAAGTATTATTGTCATCTCAGTAGACACATTTGTTTAATGTTAACGTAGAACACTTAGCTTGACAATCTGAGTCAGTAAAAAAAAAACACTGAACATAAGTTCAGCATTAATTCATAAAATATCTACCATGTATAGTCTTGTAGGCTCATTCTACATAACATAAGGCTTGGCTCTGCAACTTCCAGTGTCTCAAATAGAAAAGTGATTATTCAAAGTGTTAAATGGCCCTATCTGTCTATCTACTGATATTAGAACAAATCAATTACTTTTTCATGAAAATACCAAATAAAGTATGGACTTTGTTCGTATTGCTAAGATGGTTTTAGATAATGATAATGAACCCTTTAGCCATTTTGATGATTTTTCAGTAAATCGGAAATCAATTAATTCACTGAAGTATTCTCTTTTGATAATATATTGAGATATTTCAGAAAAGAAGATTTATTGACAGTACATAAAATGCTGCTGCTGCCTACAGTTGCATGGGATTAGGCTAGTAAAATGGCAAGTACCTATTCAGCATTCAGCTTTAGTAATGACTACTTTAGCAGCAAACTCCTAGCAAGACTGAACTTAGGATGCACAACATACAGAAAGAAAATATCATTAAATTAAATGAACCTACTAATAGCCTAATGGCAAATGATGATAGCAAGTTATAAAAAAAACTCAAAATATAAAATAAGAGATAATAAAAATATAATTGCTATATTAAAATAAGAATTATGATCATCAATAAAGAACATTATGCAGGGTCCAGAACGCTATATGGACATAATAAGCTTCTAATCATAGTACCTAATAGATGGCATTTAACATCAATATATATTTAAATTGGAGGACCTTAAGACCAATTATTGCTCAATAGATGTTAATTGTGTTACCTCTCATCGCTTATTATTTAGCATATTATGCTTTTAAGTGGCTGAAAACTGCCAGTTTGAATGCCATTTAAAAACCTATGTTCATATACATATGCTCATGGAATAAAAACACTACTTAGATAATATACAACTATGTACAACATAGAACTAAAAATAAATAGCAAATATAAATCAATAATTTCAAGGGGTCAAAAGGCAAAGTAGATTCTAACATAAACCTATGCAATTAAGTTACGCTAATAACGTTTTAATTAGACTATATTTTTTTAAAGAAAAACAATACGAACCTGTAATAGGACAAATGGCCATTTTGGAGAACAAACCAACGTCTTTGGTACCCCTTAAGATAATTCGTCCACTTGAAAAGCCAACCCTTCATGGTGGGTTCCAGCTGGGAACCCCCCGATTTGGTGGTAGCGCCGTCACCCATTTTTAAACGAAATTATCGCGAATTTCTACACGAAAAAGGGGAGTCAACCACACAACTTCTCTACACGTCTTCCATATTGAACTTTTTGACAACGGTTTGTTCATACGTCGTAGTTTAGAATACATGAATTACTGCAATCGCTTATTTCTTTTTAACTAACTGCCAATAAACTCGACGTAAGTCTGGGCTAGTTCAGATAATGCAATATTTCAAGTCAGAACGTAGCTGAGCTGGAACGACCGAGAACCAATGGGAATTGAGAATGGAGAAACGTCAAAATGTAGACGTCAAAAGCTGGACGAATGACAAATGCTGTTAATGCTGTTTCGTATGCCGAAATTTGTAGTCTAGAAAATTTTTGGGCATTTAAAATTAAAAATCCTCTATAATATTTTTCTACAATTCATATTGTTTCTCCAGACGAAGAAAGGATTATTTCATTTTATCGTTTTAAGCAATGATGTTTAATAGCAATAGCAATGATAGAATATTAATATAGGTTAAGAGTGATTATATAGGCTAGCCATTGTCGTTTAGAAAAAGAGACAAAACGAGCGATTAATGCAATATTCGATATGTCATTAAACCGAGAAGCATGACTTAATTTTTTCCGTTTTGTAAATTCAGTACAAAATAGATTATCTTTTTTTATTTATTGGTCAGTGAAGTAAATACATCCTCATTCGCATTCACAAAAAATTGTACGGTGGGGTTGCGTTTAATGATCTCATACTGATTTTGATTACTCGCGTCTACCTACAGCATTTGGCAGCAGCTCCGTGTTGTTGTTCTAATATTTCACTTCACGCATGGCCCCCTGCTCGCTTCGCTCGCTCCGGGGGCGTAATTTAACATAAATAACCGAAATTAACCCAAAGCAATGCTCAAAATCAAGAAAAAACAAGAACAAACAACTTTGAAATATATATGAATTAGCACGTACGCATGCGTGAAGGCTCAAAATTGCTGTAGGTAGGCGCGAATATGAATATTTTGTTTGGGATTGGGCCATCTCGCGGAGGGTGAAGTAACTACATAAAGGGCTGTTTTGTTTTGTCAAAAAATTCGCGAATATGTTATGATGGCGTCGTCATGTTTGTTATTTGATAATTTTTGCAACAACAAAACAACAGATACGGAATTTTAGATCTTTTATCAGTTAAACTGGCTAGTTTCATAGTTACAGTCGACCTCTAGAGATTTAAATATTTAAAATTCGCGCTAAAATGTCGAATATGCGGTAAATTTTAAATAATTGGCACCTTATTAGGTTTTGAACCATAAATATGTTATTCCTGAAGTTTCAAGATTTCTGAAAATGGACACTAAACTTTGCAGAACATGCGGAAGAAACGGACAAAATTTCATACAGATTTTCCTAACAGAAGGACTGAAAAATAAGATCGAAACTTGCCTTCCCATAATTGTATGTACTTACTTTAAACCAATAAGTTAGTTTATGAAATAACAGAACAATTTTCCTTAAAGGGCCTTTATAACAAACGTTGTCTTACATATATCAGTGAGAGTACAAACATATTCATTCAATTTCAAATAAGTTCGATATATAATTTTAAAAATACTTTTTATGCCTATCATTTTAGGTGTCTCAACACTGTCTACTTCCAGACACACTATGTCCAGAATGTTTAGTATCTATAGAAAACTTTTATGCCTTCACAAAGAGCTGCCTTCAAAATATTATAATACTTGAAACCCAGCTAGATGTTCAAGAGTCGTGCCTAAAAGCGAACAGAAGGAAGGACAAGACTTGTCTGGTATCTCTCCCTTTGTCAAACGAGAATAAATGTGTTCAGACTGAAGATTACTTAAATGTATTGTTAGGTGGAAACAAAGATTTTAAACTTTTTGATGCAGAATTTCCATTGACAAACAACTTCTTAAGTAAAGAAAATTATCATCATTCCAAGACTTTAGTTGATTATGAAGTTGGATCTGAGAGTAATAGTTCTGAATGTGATGAAAATAATTTTCAATCTGGTCAAGTAATATTTGGGGAGAAATTACAAAGGCTAAAGATTATTAATAATGTTGTAAGTAGCATAATAACTTCTAACGGCACTTGTACCTATGAAAACTATCTGAAATCGACTGTCCCAGATCATTTTATAAGTGAAATCACAGAAAGGAAAAATTCGCAAAAGCGTAAGAATGACAGTATTAAGAGTACTTCAGCAAAAATTTGTAGAATTGAGACTGGAAATAAAAGAAAATGTAGCAAACCAAAGAAACTGGAATTAGTTCTATCAAACAATAACAAGATTAGTGAGGAAGCATGTGAGGTTGCCGATATAAAAAAAGAAATAGAATTCGATGACTTTGGAGGTGAAAGTAACAAGGAATTATGTAGAAATAATGAAAGTGCAGGGGAATGTCAAGGAGAAGAGCACACAGTAAGACATTATTTTTTAAAGAATCAATAAAGTTTTAAGCGTCTATACATACTACTTAAAATTTGCCTTATTTCTCAAAAAAAAAAAAAAAAAATAGGAAAATAAGCTGTTTCATGTATAAAAAATATTTTTGCATTTGCTGAGTTTTATTCTCAATTTACAACTACAATGATTTGTGGTAAGCATGTTTTTCTAAAATGAAATATATTTTACAGGGTAGTATTCTACATACTCTACCCCAATGTTGCCTGCTTTGCAATGCCCAATTGCACAATCCGATTTCTTTGGCAGAGCATTTCATGAAAGTTCATACAAGAGATGTGGCTCAACTAAATTTAGAATCATCCAATTGTGAAAGCGGGGAATCCTTCAGTGAAAAGAAAAGGCGAGGTATTCCTAGTTTGCTGAAGATATCTGATCTAAAGAGAAGTGGATCTTTTGGTAATATTTACTTGCCAATTGATTTATTTGTAATGTGATTAAAGATGTAAATAAATAAATAAATTTACTTATCTATTATAGAGTATCTACAGTAATAGCCATTTAAATGACAAATTGTACTTTGCATGCTGTGGTGTAAATGATAGGTTTTATAATGAATCAATGGATGACAGTATTAAAATTCTTATTAAGTTTTCCTCACAGAAGATAACACCCAATCTGATCACCAGTCAGAAGACGAAGCTGCTCTTCACCCGAACATCCCTTGTCCCAACTGCTTGGCGGTATTTTCATCCAAAACGGAGCTTTTTGTACATCTACGACTGAGTCACTCGGAAATATCGACCTACTTATGTGGAATTTGCCTTGAACAGACAAATTCTGCCTCCAATTTAAGGACGCATGTCTCGAATTGCCTGAAAATTCGACCTGTTGCCACCAGATACTTTTGTCAGGTTTGTTGCTTTGGAGGGGACAACTATCGGAGTATAGAGAGCCACGTTTTGGTGCACAATTTTTTATGGAAGGATTGTCAGAAAGAGGTAAGGTATTGGGATTGGCATAAATTCATTGCTTGACTAATGTAGATTAGGAAATATTAAGGATATCTTATGTATTTTTTGATGTAGTCCCTCTAAGTCTCAACAAACTTATAGCAAGGGCTATAATGATAAAATGTTGCATACCGTGTAGCCTCTTTTAGGTAAGGGTGTCTCAATTAAATAGCCGAGAAGGCTGAGAAGAAAGGGACCAACTGAAAAGTATTTTGACAACAAATCTAATATTTTTTCCAGGAATTAATATAGGATTACACATTTTCTGTTTTTTTTTTGTAGATGAAAAATTTCGACCCAGAAGACTATATACAGAAAAATTCAAATTTTGTGCCAAATTGTGCTTCCCCCGTTAAGAATTTCTCTTGTCTTGAATGTAATAGATCCGATTTTGATACTTTCAGAAAGTTTTCTATTCATAGAAGGAATGTGCACTCTATTTTCCATTGTGATTTATGTAACAAGGTAAGGTATAAATGAATATAGAACAATTCTCCTCAATTTATAGTCTTATTCTAAAGTCGTCAACATTTATTTATTTATTTATTTGTCAGCTAAGTCAGAAGAGTACTACTAACAAACCACAAGTTCTCAACTGAAACGGGTCGTGACATCGCTCATGAAAGATGCTCATTGATAAAGGTGCAATTTTTTTAACTAGCTCTAAAAGAAAAGGGAAATTAGGCTTCTCTTGACCGGAATATTCAGTTTTTGCAGCTTCTTAAGTTTTGTAGCCAGTCAAGGTTTATTATATTTGTATTAATATCCTTACATTTCGAGATCATATAGAGTGGCCTCGGAATACTTCCCGAATATTCGTGTATTCGTGATAGATTTAAGATTATATATAAGCAGACCTAAGGCGAATGTTAGTCGCTTAGTGAGTTCAGTTCAGTTAATCATTGAGTGTTGAATAGATATTAGTTGTAAAGTTATAAGAGTAGTTTAGAGTGTTAAATTATATACAGTGGTAGTGAATAAAGAGAGTATTAGTTGAAAATAGCAAGGTTGTAATTCTGTTAAGAACCCACGGGAAAAACGTAACATGTGGTGTCAGAAGTCGGATTGTGAAGGGACCGGACTTGCGAAGTATTTTTCGATGAAAGAAGAAATACAAGTACGTCAACGAGATCGTTTGATTGGTGGATTCTGGTAAAAGTTTATAACATTCTATGGTCAATACAAGGCAACAAACGGCAGAAATGGAGCAAATTAATAAAATGTTGGCCGATTTCATGGAAAATTTAAATGCTGAGAGGCAAGCGGATCGGGAAGAAGATGAACGTAAAAGACAAGCAGAACAGGACCGGCTTCAGAAAATTTTAAAGGACCAGGAAGATAAAAGGCAAAAAGAACTGGACGACCGACTTCAGAAAATTTTGCAAGATCAAGAAGATAAAAGGCAAATAAAACAGGACCGGCTTCAGAAAATTTTACAAGACCAAGAAGATAAAAGGCAAATAGAACAGGACCGGCTTCAGAAAATATTTCAAGATCAAGAAGATAAAAGGCAAGCGGAACGGGAAGAGGATGAAGCTAGAAGCCAAGCAGAACAGGAACAGCTGCAGAAATGGCTGCTGGATGTAATTGTAGGCGAGCAAGGAAAATTACAGAAAATATTGGACGGGCAAAATGATAAATTTGAAAAAGAAGTGAACAATATACAAAAAGAAGTTGTAACTGTACAAAAAGAAGTAGGAGACGTACAGAAAGAAATGAAGAATCTACAAGCAGAAGTTTCCAGACTAAAAAATCAAGGATCTACCGAGAGGGTATTCGCCACAGGACAACATATTAAACCTCCACCCTATGACGGTCAAACATCCTGGACAATGTACAAAAGGCAATTTGAAGCCGCTGCTGTTGCCAACGGTTGGAATAATGAAGAAATGGCTACATCACTAGTGGTAGCGCTTCGTGGATCTGCCCTGGAACTACTGCAGACAATTCCCATCAGCCAACAGGGGAAATATGACATACTTGTAGCTGTCCTGGAGAGACGATTTGGCGACCAACATAGAAGACAGCTCTATCAGGCATAAGTTAAGTCCCGACATCAGAAGCCTGGTGAAAACCTGCAAGAATTTGAGGCAGACATTAGACGTCTCATTCAATTGGCCTGCCCGGGAGCGACAGAGGAATTTCAAGAGGAACTTGCTGCCCAATATTTCGTGGATGGTATTAGAGATCCAGAAACTCAGAAAATACTACGCCTAGCCAAATTTGATAATAGCAGCGAAGCTTTGGGTCGAGCCCTAGAAATCGAGGCGGCCTGTAATATCTCCAAGCCAAAAATCAGGGCCGTATCCATCCAGGAAGAAAAGCCGACAAACAGCTGTGAATTAACTGAGATGGGCGAAATTTTGAAGAAATTAACGGAAGTTCTTCAGGCCACAGGGAGATTCCGGGAACCAATTGAAGATAGGCCACGTAACCGAAATACATCAAGTCAGTGCTATAGATGTGGCAGGACTGGGCATTTCAAAAGAGACTGCCGAGTACAACTACGGTCTAGATCTCCATCCAGAGACGCTAGGGCCTCCAAGTCAAATCAGGAAAACTTCAATTAGTCAACATTGCGGGGCGGGTGTTGGCTAAAGAAGATAAAGCCCCCAGGATCATCTCCATAAAAAGCCTAGGAAAAGCCGCCGACAGTCTAACTATTACAGGAAAGATCAACGGAAGAGCCATAACCATTACTGTTGACACTGGTGCGGCGGTATCTTTGATAAGGTCCAACAGAGTAAATAGAGTAGAAGTCCTACCTATATCAAAGAATGTAGTTTTACGTACGGTTACCGGTGAGACAGCTGAAGTACTTGGAGAAATGGATATTGAACTTCAACTTGGAAGAATTAAATTACACCACACAGTGTTAGTAGCCGACATTGAAGACGAATTTATTTTGGGAATGGATCTGTTTGGCCAACATGGATTCTCTTTTGACAGCAAGCTCAATCTTCTTAAGTTTGGCACCGAAGAGTTCATCCTTACCAAAACAGACAATGGCACATCGACTCAAGTAGTGGCGGCATGTACCATCAGAATAAGCGGAAATACAGAGCAGATCATTTCTGGGAAATTGGAGAAGGATTTTGGAGGCTGCATCGGACTTATCCAACACCACGATTTGCCTTGTAAACACCTCGTAGGCAAAGCACTAGTCAAAACCGACGGCGAAATACCGATAAGGATAGCAAATATTTCACCCAATTCCGTCAAAATCAATAAAGGAGATGTGATAGCCACTTGCGACCCGGTGCAGTGGGTAACCAGTTGCGAAACGCAGTCAGAAGTAACACCCTCGACATCATCTAAGGAAGTCCTAGAACATTTCCAGAAGTCGTGGCATCATCTGTCTTCCGAAGAACTGAAGAGAGCTACACAATTTATCAAAGAGCAGAGCACAGCCTTTGAACGGAAAAATGGCAATACTGGAAGAACGAACATCATAAAACATAAAATCGACACTGGAAGTGCTCACCCCATACGACAGCATCCTCGGAGGCTACCAGTGACGAAGCAGCAAGAGGTTACCACATTAGTCAACAAGATGCTTGACGATGGAATTATTGAGGAATCATCGAGCCCATGGTCGTCTCCTGTTGTCTTAGTCACCAAAAAAGATGGGACTACCAGATTCTGCGTGGACTATAGAAAGCTCAATGACGTCACCAAGAAAGACAGCTATCCACTTCCCAGGATTGATGACACGTTGACGACACTAGCAGGTTCTCATTGGTTCTCAACACTCGATTTAAAGAGAGGCTATTGGCAAGTAGGCATCGACGAACAAGATAAGGCAAAGACTGCCTTTTCTACCGGAAGTGGTTTATATCAATTTAAAGTTATGCCCTTCGGATTATGTAATGCCCCCGCTACTTTTGAGCGTCTTATGGAGGTTGTTCTACGAGGCCTCACTTGGAAGACATGCCTGGTCTATCTTGATGATATAATGGTAATGGGAAAAACTTTCGAAAAGCACCTACAAAACTTGCATGAAGTTTTTACTAGAATCAAGAATGCTCAGCTCTTACTGAATCCAAAGAAATGTTTTCTTTTCCAACAAAAAGTTCAATTTCTCGGGCATTTTGTGTCATCAGAGGGAATCCAAACCGACCAACGGAAGATTACAGCAATCAAGGACTGGCCTCGTCCTCGCGACAAACATGAACTGCGGAGCTTCCTTGGACTATGTACTTATTATAGAAGATTTGTTGAAGGATTTGCAAATATAGCTGCACCTCTACATAAGCTCACTGAAGAACGAGCTAATTATAACTGGGATCATAACTGCGATTCTGCGTTCAGGAAATTAAAAGCGGCTCTATGTTCTAGTCCAATATTGGGATATCCGGAACAAAAGGGTAAATTTGTATTGGACACAGATGCAAGTAACACCGGCATCGGAGCAGTTTTATCGCAAGTACAAGCAGGGGAAGAACGAGTTATCGAATACTACAGTCGAACACTTTCGAAACCTGAACGTAACTACTGTGTAACCCGAAAAGAGCTTTCGGCAATAGTACGGTCTGTTGAGCATTTCCATCAATATCTGTATGGGCAAGAATTTCTGATAAGGACTGATCATGCAGCACTTAAATGGCTTTTGGATATGAAACAACCTGAAGGACAGGTAGCCAGGTGGCTTGAAAAGTTACAACAATATAATTTTAAGGTTAAGCACAGAGCAGGGAGATTGCATAATAATGCAGATGCTTTATCCAGAAGACCATGCGCGGATAATTGTAAGCATTGCCAAAGAGTAGATCAACGAGAAGGAATTACTCCGATTAGGCAAACGAAATTTGAGGTTGATCAGCAGTCGACCACAGAGCAACTTAAAAAGGATCAGCTTGAAGATAGTGAAATAGCACTATTGCTAACAGCTAAAGAAGAACATCAACCAAGACCAAGCTGGAGCGAGATATCAACTAAAGGACTTGCTTTTAAAACTCTGTGGGCTCAGTGGGACTCCCTGGTGGTGGAAAATGGACTTCTTAAACGAGCCTGGGAAAGCGCCGATGGAAAAGTAGTGAAGACACAGTTAGTGGTACCAAGGAGGAAGATATCGGAAGTTCTGGAAGAAGTGCATAATGGAAAGTCTGGTGCTCATCTCGGAGTGAACAAAACGATTGACAAGATTCGCGACAGATTTTACTGGGTCAACTACTGCCAGGATGTGAAATCGTGGTGTCGGCAGTGCTCAACCTGTGCCGCAAGCCAAGGACCCAAAACAAGATCTAGGGGCAAAATGAAACAGTATAATGTGGGCCTACCGTTTGAACGTATCGCCATTGACGTAGCTGGCCCTTTTCCAGAAACAAATAATGGTAACAAGTACATTTTAGTGGCAATTGACTACTTCAGTAAATGGCCTGAAGTCTTTGCAATCCCCAATCAAGAAGCTGTTACCATAGCAGAGGTTCTTGTGAATAACCTATTCAACAGATTTGGTGTTCCGTTAGAGCTGCACTCAGATCAAGGACGCAACTTCGAATCCAAGGTTTTCCAGAAAGTCTGTGATTTACTCAACATCCATAAAACACGGACTACCGCCTTACATCCACAATCAGACGGCATGGTTGAGAGGTTTAACAAGACCATTGAAGAACATGTGTCAAAGGTCGTAGATGAACATCAGAAGGATTGGGACCAACACATACCACTATTTTTAATGGCCTATCGATCAGCAGTCCATGACACGACAGGACTAACACCAGCCATGGTTTTATTTGGAAGAGAACTCCGCTTACCCTGCGACCTATTATTCGGAACGCCAGACAACCAGGATATGGAAATTCAAGACTACGCGGACTCCCTTAAGGAAAAGTTACTATACATCCATGAATTAGCCAGAGAAAACACGGAGAAAGCCAGTGACCGAATGAAGACACGATATGATCTCAAAGCTAATTCTATGGGATTTCAGATGAACGATAAAATCTGGATGGCCTCGTCGAGATCATATAGAGTGGCCTCGGAATACTTCCCGAATATTCGTGATAGATTTGTGATTATATATAAGTAGACCTAAGGCGAATGTTAGTCAGTTCAGTTCAGTTAATCATTGAGTGTTGAATAGATATTAGTTGTAAAGTTATAAGAGTAGTTTAGAGCGTTAAATTGTATACAGTGGTAGTGAATAAAGAGAGTATTAGTTGAAAATAGCAAAGTTGTAATTCTGTTAAGAACCCACGGGAAAAACGTAACAGTATTTACGATTATGCAGCCCATATTGGGTACCCTTTATATATATTCAGGTAAGAAAGTAACAATTTTCAGTTTTATGGAAGGAACTCCCACTTATGGAAACACGTAAATCGGCTGCACAAAAACCACCCGAGCATAACGTGTCAAGTGTGTCTCAAGACGAGCGCTTCGAAGTACCATTTGGCTCAGCATTTTACGAAGATACATCAGACAAAAATGATAGTCAAGAAAGAAGAACAATACGAGGATACTGGAGAGAAGCAAGGTGGAATGGGCGAATATCAGTTTGAAAATGCAAGGGCTACTTTTAAGAAACAGGTACAGAATAAGAAAAAAATATATATTTTAAATGAATAGGTATTCCTTGTTTTCTTATGACGTCCAGGCAAAAAAAAAGTAGTAGAAGAAATATGTTTTTCCACAGGATTCCACGGACCAAGAAAACGTAAACACTTCTTATGACGAAACCTCTCTGAATCAATCAAGCCAATCGGAAAACGATAACTCGATCGATCGCAAAGCTGCACCCAAAGAAATAGATCCTACCCACGACCTCTACACCAATATTCTCACCAATTATTCTCCGCCTAAAAACGAGGGTAACTACAAATGTCCAAAGTGTTCAAAAGGCTTCCACAAAAGAATGTTGTTAAGGAAACACAAAAAGAATTGCCGGTAAGTATTAATAATTGCACAAACAATGATCGTGATGAGTTCATCTAATTGTAGCTCTCCCCAAATTGAAAAAACTTGGTTGTTTTGACTGTGAAATATGATAACTGTAACCAGGTTTTTCCATTGGAAGAGTAAGCTAGAAATACGGCTCGTTTGCATGAGTCATCTTTAAGGATTTTATCCTACAACATCCACACTAACTATCCTAGATATGTTATTCATTCTCTGACCTATACTATTTACATTTCTACTCCTTTTTACAGTCCTAGACTTCAAAAAGACTTACTGACGAGATGCAAAACTTGCGCAAGAATCTTCAAGGACCGCCAAAGCCTAGCCAAGCATTTGATCAACTACCATTCTGACTACGAGTGCGAATTATGCAATGAAAAAGTGCCCAGCAAGTGCGAAATTGTCAGTCATATAAGGTACAGATACCAGAATATCGGGTTATTGATTGATGGTCAAAAAGAGTAGATAGATTTAAAAATTAATTTGTGTAACTTGTTAAGTTAATATGGGTCAAATAAAGTCTAAATTAGGTTGTAAGATGCGCAATTTTGGACATATTTATATAGAAAGGAGCGACAATCTTATAATCAAATCAAATCAAATCAAATATGCTTTATTGTCAGAAGATTTTCTCTCATTGACAAAGCTGTTTAAAAAGAAAACTTAGCACTAATTCATATATGTAGCATGTAACTGTAATTTTTAAATTCTGACATACAAAAAAAAAAGATTAAAATGGTAAAAGTTAATATATAAAATAAATATAACAAAATACAATTAGAAGTCAAAGCATTACAGGTAATTCAAACTAACAACCCTTATAGCATAACATCCTATGAAGAGCTTATAATGCAAGAATATGATATTCAAGTGGTCATTGATATAGAGCAATAGAAGAAATCATTTTTCATTGACAAAGCAGTACATGACATGAATACATTTAAATATAACAAAATACAATTACAATTGCACAATTACAAGTGCACACAACGATACGTGTGTGTGCACAGTCAAGTATTCGGTTCTCGTTAAATCGGCTTTTGTGACGTAAAAAGTTAAAATTAATATGTGTGTTTACTACTGTCACATTTATAAAACCTGTAGTTTCCAATGGTGATTTAATATTTGGTGTGTTTTTACTTCTTATAGGGGAAAATTGGAAAAATGTCGAAAACCCTTTAAAGTTATTTTACCGTTAAATATTTATCTGACTTTTTTTGTTCATGGTATTCCAATTCTTATCAGAACCTTGTTTATATTGATAGAGATCTCCTTTTTTTACTTTCGCATATTCAGATGCGGAATTGAATCGATTGGAATTGGACAGTGCCGGACTAAACATTTTGAACTTATATATTATAAAAGTTAATGATTCAAATGAATGAAAGCGAACAAAAAATTAGAATGGGCGAGTCGGATACACTGTTTAAATGTTGCACTAAAATAAAAAAGACGGACAATTATTTTTGTATCGAATGCTTAAATATTTTTCACAAAAGCTGTACTGAAAGAACTGACTTTCAAATAATCGAGAGACATAAAATTCTGTGTTCAAAAAAGTGTAATGAAAAATTTAATGAATCCACCGACGACACTGTAAATTGATTAAAGAACAGACTTAAGGAGGTTATTGAGGACAGAGACACCACCATAGACAATATCAACGAAAAACATGGCTCAGAAGTAAAAAATTATAAAGATAAGATCGAACAATTATGTAAGAGCATAAAAGAAAAGGATGCTCTACCAAAAAGGGATAGAAAGCGCACGCAAGATTTTACAGATTTGGCTGAAGCTGAAAACAACTTAAGGCTACAACTTAAAGAAAAATGCTACAAAATTTCTACATTAAATAAGGAAATTTCTTCCATAAACAGCGATAACTTAAAACTAAAGGATGAACTTTCTTCAATGACGAATGAATATAGTCGGATAAAGAACGAGCTCGGTGAACTCAGTAAGTTGAACAGGAATATGGTTGACACAATTCGAATGTTGGAAGAAGATAATAAAAGGTGCAGTGATGAGCTGTGTCATTTGCGTAGGACCAGTTTGCTTGCTGATACTACGAACGATCCAGGCTATGGGAATGTACGAGTTAAGACGCGCATTGTTAACGTGACAAGAAAGTCGCAGTTATTGGTTATTGGTGCCAAAGATAGTGTTATTGGTTGCGGAAACTTATTTAAAAAGTATTCAAATTCTAAATATGATGTAAATTGTCAGTATAAGGTAGGGGTTTTATTTAATGAAATCGCAAGTGATTCCTTGAGTTTCAGTCGAAATTTTACTAAAAAGGATTTTGTGATATTATTTTTGGGGTGCGCAAATGCTCTACGTGGCAAACCTATCGAAAAAGTACATGTTGAAAAATTATTGTCTATTTCTAGGATTACCAATTTAGTCGTAATTGGATCTTCATTTGCTTGCAATCGAAAAGTATTAAATAGCTTAATTTATAAAGACAATATGACAGTCCAAAGCATTCTTCACAATGAAATAAATGATTCTACTTATTTTTCCATCGATAGTTTTATGCAGGCAAATGAAAGATCTTTTAATGGGGAACCGTCTTATTTTGGCAAGATGCTTTTGTGTAGATTTTTGTGTTCACGGCTGCTTTGCGCATCTATTACAAATGCCGTTGAGTTTGAATCTAATAATAAAGTCTTAAGTGGCAATGTTCAGTCCGAAAGTGGCGTTTTTTTAGACCAGACAACGACGAGAGAGAGTTCAGATTCTCTATAATGCATTTAAATATTCAGTCATTAAGAAATAAAGTCGACGAATTATCAATTTTTCTTTAAGGAACGGATAAACCACACATATTGCTTCTGACTGAACATTGGTTACACAGCGACGAAAATGTGTTTTTGCCCGACTATACCGTTTTGTCGATTTATTCTCGGCATGAGTTTATCCATGGAGGTACTTTGGTGTTTGTCCGTGATTGTGTTTTAGAATTATATACGGTTGTCGATATTGCAAAATTTAACCATTTATTAGTGGAAAAAGAGTTTGAATTTTCTATAGCACATATGCCTAGGTTAAGTATTTATATTGTATGTTTGTATAGACCGCCGATAGCTGATGTGAACGTGTTTGTAACTAGATTGGAAGTACTTTTGTCTCTATTTCCTAGAAATAGCAACATTATATTGGCAGGGGATTTGAACATAAATTATATGGACATATCGAATGTGAACACCATTATGATAACCAATCTGTTGACCTCATTTGATTTGCATATGCATGTGAACGAACCCACAAGAACAACAAATATGAGTTCATCTTTAATAGACTATTTTTGTTCGAATCTACCAAAACACGTATTTAGGGAATGTACTGTGATTAATGCTGGTCTATCAGATCACGAGGCAATTTTATGTGAGTTTCGGATACCTTCTAAGCACACTAAAATAGGAAGACGTCGCGGAAGGATGTATACTAAGTGTAACTTTGAAAGATTTTCCCAAATGTGTGCTAATGTTGATTGGCCTAATATTATTAATTCAAGTGATCCTGTGGCGTGTTTTCACAATATTTTATTGCATAACTTTAACCAATCTTTTCCAGTGAAAACTCTTAAGAAAAAGAATAGAAAGCCGTGGTTTACGAAAGCTATAAGAACATCAGCTATAAATATGCGTTCTTTGCATAGACTTCGTAAATATTTTTTGGATAGTAACATTTTTATGACTCATTATATTGAATATCGTAAAATTTACAGGCGACTAATTAGAATGGCCAAACAACGTTATTTTTCTAATCGTATAAATCATTCGAACAATACACAGAGACAAACCTGGAAAATCGTTAATGACTTGCGTGGAAGAGACAGCAAAACAACCCAGTCGTCTGTCAGCGCCAATCAATTCAATTCCTTCTACTGTTCCGTGGCCTCAAGTCTTTCGAGTCAAATCCGTCCAAGGGTTGATGCTTTGTATTATTTGCGTAATGTGGCGGTGATGGATTCGTTTTATTTTATTCCCACTGACATTGAAGAAATTAGGCAGGTATTTTATAAGATAAAGAATAAAAATGCAGTGGGATGGGATGATATTTCTTTAAGAGTATTCCTTGCCCTGCCGGACAACGCGTTAAGCTCACTGGCGGAGGCTATTAACTTATCTTTTATTTCTGGTATTTTCCCACCTTGCTTAAAGATTGCCAGAGTTGTTCCACTTTTTAAGGGGGGAGATCCCGAGTCCCCATCTAACTTTAGGCCAGTGTCGCTACTTCCAACACTATCAAAAATTATTGAAAAGCTTGTTAAGAAACGCATTACCACCTTCTTAATAGCACATGATACACTTAGTAGAGTTCAATTCGGATTCCAGGCTCAGAGAAGCACTAATGATGCGATTTTTTCTTTTTTAAAAGAACTATATCTTTACTTAAATGAGGGAGAGGTTGCCGCTGCGGTATTCTGTGATCTCACTAAAGCATTCGATTGTGTGAATCATGGAGTACTGCTCGGCAAGCTTGAAATCTATAGTTTCCGAGGCGCGTTTTTGACTTGGGTGAGATCGTACTTGACCGATCGTCAGCAGTCGGTCATTCTTGGCAGCGAAGTATCATCAACTTTAAGATTAACTTCCGGTGTCTCGCAAGGGTCTGTCCTTGGGCCGTTGCTTTTTTTGATTTATATCAATGACATTGTAACTTTGAATGTATCGGGCGCATTCACTATGTTCGCGGATGATGCAACCATTTTGTGGCATTTTAAAGGCAATGACCATTTGGAAGACGTTATTAGTGGCGATTTGGTAAGTCTAAAAAACTGGTGCGATGCAAATTTTCTGACTATTAATATATCGAAGACAAACATTGTTAGCTTTAAGTGTGGGGTGGAGAATGTGTTTTTGAATGCAGAGAGGATACGGAATGTGGACTATAATAAGTTTCTGGATTTAGTTGTGGACAGTAAATTAAAATTTGATCAGCATATTCTGCAGTTGTCCACCAAGCTGTCTAGAGGTTGCTATGCTTTGAGGGTCGTTTCTCAGGAGCTGGATGGTTCAACAGCTAGGAGTGTATATTTCGCCCTTATAGAGGCTCACTTAAGGTATGACATATGTTTTTGGGGTGCGTGTTCGGGTTATTTGTTCAGGACCATTTTTCTTCTTCAGAAGAGAGCCCTGAGATTCATGCTTGGGATGAAGCGACGGGAGTCTTGTCGTCCTTTGTTTGTCCGGAATAATCTTTTAACACTTCCTTGTATTTTCATCCAAGAGACAGCCTGCCTCATTCATAAGAAATTTAGACATGAAATTCAGGCCACACCGTTCTACTCTGTGCGAAGTACTCACACCGCGGCACTTCCTATACCAACCTCTACTTTGGTCAAAAACTCTTTTATTTATAATGGTAAAAAAATATTTAACCGCCTTCCGCGACAAGTTAGAAAGATTGTGTGTGCTAGAAAGTTTAAAGCGGAAGTGAAGAGGGTGCTTCTGGATAAAGCCTATTACTCTGTCTCGGATTTTTTTGCCGATTCTTTCTAGCAATGTAGCAATATTGTATGTACCTGCTTGTTTTTTGTTAAAGTGTGACGCTCCGTTATGTACGTTTTATATTCCTTGTTTTATCGGTTAACAACATTTTATAGACTAGGGATGTATATGATGGTATTATTTGTAATCTAGGTTGTAGGGTTTTATAATGTGATATGTTATTGGTCAGGTCATTACTTCATATTTTATATTAATAGGGCATAAAGATTTTAATTCTGTTTATATGTATATTGTTACAGTTTGCAGTTAGCTATATTATAGTTTTGCTTTGTCAATGAGATTCTGTCTTATGATAATAAAGCTGTTTTGAGTTTGAATTAATTCACAATATGTCCATTAATCTAAATCACATAAAAAACAAAATTAGTGGTAAATAATAAACCTACACTTATAAAATAAAACATCCATGCACGGACGACTCTAAATTACCCGTCATAAACTCGTCGACTGAATAATAGGCCTTCTCGACCAAAAGTCTTTTAACATATCTTCGAAATGTCATTAAGTTTGAGACATTCCGAAGTCTCTGTGGAAGTTTCTTGAATATTTTTTTGCTCTTATAAAACAGCGAATTCTGGACTTATCCAGAAGCCAATAAGTGCGCGCGCTTCTTGTATTGTGGCAAGAAGACCTGTCAATATCCGCTGCATGTTTCTTATACATCAGACACACAGTCTCCAATATAAAAATACTGGGTAGGGTGAGAATTCCCTGGGCAAGAAACAGAGGCCTACAGGAATCTCTGGGTGCAGCCCGACAAAGATATCTTAGGGCTCTATTTTGCAAAATAAACAGCGAGTTAAAAAGATATTGAGAACAAGATCCCCAAAAGCATATCCCGTATCGAGGATGACTTTCAATAAGCGCGAAATAAGCATTTCTAGCTACCTCCGTATTCAACTCGCTAGATATTATTCTTATTGCATAGCACCCAGACGCAAGTCTCGCAGAAATGTTGGAAACATGCGTAGCAAACTTCAGGGCTCCATCTATATATATATCCCCCAGAAAACTCACAACATCCGCACAACCTACACTCATGTTATCAATTGAAACATCAACATCATCACACTTAAAGCTGACAACGTTGGTTTTTGAAGCATTAAAAACCAGAAGGTTGGAATCACACCACCTTCCAATCCTTGCCAGATCACTATTAATAATTTCCCCCAGTAACTCGATATCCCGGTGGTGCCAGAGGATAGTCGTGTCATCCGCGAAAATCGTAAAAAAGCCATCAATGTCAATAGAGGGGAGATCGTTGATATATATCAGGAACAACAGCGGCCCCAAAACCGATCCCTGAGGGACACCGGCCGTCGTCACTATTGGCGCCGACACCCGATCCCTCAACACCACTGTCTGAGAGCGATCCGACAAGTAGGACCTGAACCAGCCCAAGGCAACGCCCCTGAAACCATAAACTTCAAGCTTCTGCAACAGTATTCTGTGACTCACGCAAGCGAAAGCTTTTGACAAATCACAGAACACTGCCGCAGCCGCTTCACCCCCGTTCAGCTGGAGATATAATTTTTCCAAAAAGGAAAAAATGGCATCATTAGTACTCCTAGAGTGCCGAAATCCAAACTGCTCCGACCTCAGAATGGAATGCTTCTGCAAAAACGCCAAGGCCCTTCTTTTCACTAGCTTCTCCACAATCTTCGAAAGTGTCCGGAGTAGGGATATGGGTCTGTAACTCGAAGGTCTCCATGATCCCCACCCTTAAAAAGAGGCAAAACCTGAGCCCTCTTAAGGCAAGATGGAAATGTTCCTTTACAAAACGAGTCATTTATAGAAGCCGCCATAGCCACAAGAGCTTCATCCGGAAGAGCAAGGAAAATTCGCAGTGAAATCTCGTCCCAACCTGATGCATTTTTATTTTTTATTTCCCCAAATACTTCTTTTAGTTCAAAAATGTCAGTCGGAGTCAAATAAAACGAGTCACAGACCGAAACTTTTCCCAAATAATGCAGTGGACTTCCTGGATTATTTATATTTTTTGAAAGTGAGGAAGCGATTGAGCAGTAAAAGGAATTCAATCGGTCCACAGAGATGTCATTGGAGGCCTGCAAAGGACTGCACCCCGCACGCAGGTCATTTACGATCTTCCATGCTTCCCTTGGTCTGCTACCGGCAGTATCAAGTCTCTCACCATAGTAGAGAACTTTAGCAGCTCTAATAGTTTTTCTATATACCCTACGATAATTATTGTAGTATGATACAAAAAAAAACACTATCAATAGCATATTTACGGATAAAGTGCAAAGCACGCATGTTCCTGGCAGAGATCCTCAATCCCAGTGTAAACCATTTTTTTTTATTTTTACGTGTACGAAGTTTCAAAGGAAATGCTCTATCAAAAATCCGAAAAAGTGTACCGTGCAACCCCTCAAGTGGATCATCATAGCTCAAGACACCATTCCAGTCCATCCCGCCACACAATCTCGAGAACTTACCATAACCATCCCTGTTATAAATCCTACACCTAGTCCTTCCCGGAGTGGCTCCAAGACTTTCCAATTCAAATTCACACAATACAGCCTCATGGTCAGATAAACCAGCTGATATGACGTCACATTTTACCTTATCAGAAACAAAATTTGAACACACATATTCAAGACAAGTGGACGACGTAGCTGTTATGCGCGTACCTGTGTCTACATGCATATTTAATTTAAACGAATTCAACAAGTTTTTCAACTGCTGAACTTCACGCTTATGAGAATCGGCAAAGTTGATATTCAAATCCCCTCCAAGAATAACGGATGCAAGCGGAGGAAGTCTGGAAAGCAATAGCTCAAGTCTCAATAAATGCCGGAATATCACCATTGGGAGGTCTGTATAAACAAAGTATAAAGAGATTGGATACATCCACATGAATAAGTGAAAATTAAAATTCCCTTTCCACAGTTAAATTGTTATGCCCAGCAATATTCCCGCACTTACATCTGGCAAAAAGACTCTCACTGACAAGTATTGCAGTTCCGCCGTGCATAAATGTGCTTCTACGAAATAAGGACACCACACAATAATTGGGCAATGATAGAGGTTCACCCTTTTTGAGCCAGTGCTCAGTAAGCAGAATGACATCAGGATAGTAGACCTGTTCCAGAAACAATTCAAATTCATTACATTTGCCTCTAACGGACTGAATGTTTAAAAGAAGTAGTGAAAGATTAAGAGTACCGTTGCGCTCATTCACACTAAAAAAGAACTATGACTGGGATGACGCGGGAGGGTACTTCCCTCAATAACGGTCGATTGACTCATCCTGATATCCTCCGCCCCCGCACTAACCTGACATTTGTTCGGTGATTCGTACTCTACACTCTGATCATCCCGAATAACATCACTGTTATCAATAGACACATTATTTACCCCACTAAGACCCCTAGAATTATGGAATATCTGATCTCGCAAATGTCTAGAGAGTAGAATTTTGCTGCCGTAGGAAGGTGCATGAAGTTATCCATGGAAATAAATCGAGTTTCCCGGAGATTATAGTGAACATATCTCTGAATGCAAGAATTAACCCTGTAAATAAACTGATTAAGTACCCTTCTCTGTGATGCATAAGGAGATCCGATCAGAATTAGGTTAGTTCCATTAGACAGCAATCTAAGTTTTTTTAAACTATCCTGGTCAACTTCAATTCTCCTTCTCGCGTTTTCACAACCAACAAACACAAGAATATAATCTGACCTTGTCAAGTTTACAGCATATCGCAATGCTATGTCAATAGCCTCAGAAAATAATAACCCAGACTCATACTGACAATTTAAGTCATAACTCGATTAAGTAGCACGCTTTATAAGATTTGCGCACCCTTTAACACTCAGATCATCCCCTATAATACAAATAACTGGCTTTTTAATATACTCTTTGTCTTTATCTTTATGTCTTTTTTCTTTAGAGATATTAGAAGTCTGGGTGGCCCCCCCGATGATTATCGGCTTCCATCATTTTATTTCTGGTAGACACTCCGGCAGGTAGATTTGGAGAATTCTTCTTCAAGGATTCCTTAAGCTTGGATATCTCTTCACAGTACATATTATTTCCCTTCTCAAGTATGC
The DNA here is from genome assembly GCA_016904865.1 of Pissodes strobi. Classification (NCBI taxonomy): domain Eukaryota; kingdom Metazoa; phylum Arthropoda; class Insecta; order Coleoptera; family Curculionidae; genus Pissodes; species Pissodes strobi. The sequence goes on along the minus strand of MU183491.1, from coordinate 84,968 downwards.
GAATAGAGTCAATCATCTCTCTGTTTATACCCCTCAAATCCCCTTCAACTGTACCCATTTTTTGACGACATTGGTCAAGCTCCGCAACAACCTGTTCCTTACTCTCGCTAGCTAAATTTATTTCTTCTTTCAACCGAATGATCGTCTCCTGCAGTTCCTTCACTTTATCCGTGTAAGCCTTCTCCGTCTCAAAAACGTCATCCTTAAAGTCCTCAGTTAATCGTCTTTGCTTGGAAATAAAGTCATCCCTTTGCTTTATTTTTAAGCTGATCTTATTATTCTCCTCCTCGAGACTCTGAATTCTTTGCCTATAGTTCTTTTCAGCCTTTTCAGCTAATAAGGCTTGCTGGTTTAATTTAGACTTTAAATCAGCAATAGTTTTTGATATTCTCGCATTTTCAGCCTCGCTATCGTTCACAGATGCATCAACGATGTTCATTAACTTTTTAATTTTTGAGATATCCCCAACATAATGTTTGCAGTCCAAGCAATAAAATAAGATACTTCGTTGATTCTTACAAACAGCATGTGCCTCCGTGGTACTTAAATTAGCACATGTCTTGCAGATTACCAGGTTGCACCCATCACAACTTGCACCAAAGATCTCATCCTCCTTCGGCCTAGCTTTAAAAACACATTTTTTATTACAATAAGAACAGTCGAATTCCGACATGCTAAGATAATTTAAATTTAAGCTCCAACACCGTGCATCAAAACGAGCATGAACGAGACATCAGAGTCCATGAAGATATCAGCCTCGCAGTACTGGATGCCTGCCTACCTGCCTGAAGTGGTTTTAGTAATACATTTGTCACCGTTGCTTATCATATCTTAACAATAGGTAATAGTGAATGATTTTGAAATTCGATCGTTCTGTTTGTTAGCTGTTTTAGATCACACAGGCACTCCAACGTAATTTTGAAAGTAAATCCATCAATGGTACTCTTAATCGCATATATTTTGTTTGTGGTAATATACCAATCTTGTGAAAACGTGTCTAAATTGCATCGACAGAATTCTAATATTCCAGCAAGATTCGGGTTGATCCTTTATTATAAAGTTTAGATAAAACTTGATAAATGAATGTGTTTTTTGCGTGTTTGATGCTTGGTCGGAAATAACATCAAACGATTTTGATATATTTTAGGTTCCAACACCCCTCTAGTCATTTGATTTGCAGTGTGTGCGAAAACATCCTGAGATGCAAAAAAGATCTCTTGGAGCACTTGGCTGACCATGAAAACTCATTTGTCTGTCAATTTTGCGGAGACGCGCTCACTAGCAAAGTTAGTAGACATCGTTTATCCCAAACTAGACAGCTTGTTCACCCATCTCCTTACTTCTTTATGTTCGTGTTTAGGTGAAACTCAAGATGCACATTTTGAGCCTGCACCGGAAAATTTTGAGTCTCAGTTGCGGAATCTGTCTCAGGCTGTTCGAAACCCAGCAAGTGTTGCGGAACCACGTGGCATTGATACACAAAGAACAACTGGTTCCGTTGACTTCGTGTCCTGTGTGCGGCAAAAATTACGGATCGAAGTGGAAAACTTTCGACCACGTGAATAAGAGCCATGGCCGATTTTTTAAAGCTTGTAAGGTAAGTATCTGTGAACAAACTTTATTAGCTTCTTACTTTATTGGTTCACTCTGTTGGAACTATATAGTCATATCGATATGAGTGGTGCAAAAATGTCATTATATGTTGCAATAAGTGGCTTAGAAACCCAAACTAATCCATCTTTAAATCGCACTTAATAATATTATTATTTCAGGTAAATGTGGATGATAAGTAGTGTATCAAATTAAGTAATTTTGGCATTATTGTGTTAGAGGGAAATTTAGAATTCATTCTTTTATTTTGAGCTGATAAATGAGTGTATGCACCAAATAAATTCCCTGTAGATGTTGGGAAAAGTCATCAACTCCAGAGTGAGTTCAAATAAGATTTATGTAATTGACAACAAGATAGCTGTCATGAAAATCTATAGCGGTTATTTTCTTAGCTAAATTATCAGGCCCTTATTTAAAACAATTAACTTATAAATGTAATGTTCGGGGTCAAGGCATTGGAGCAGGGTTCTAGATGAGGTGAAGATTGATGATTTTGAGATTCAGATCCGTGAGATAACTGAGGTAGTTGACCTCCCTTGATGACATTAAGAAGGACCTCAACATCATAAAATTTTTCACATCAATTTCGACCAAGATCATCATCATACATTTTATTTCATTATTAACATTTTTGTAACAGCATAACCTAATATTAACACGTTATTAGTACTAGTATAACTAGGGCCTGTTGTTTCGCCTGGTGTTGTTCGATCAGCACCGTGGCCAACAGGGTAAGACGCCCTTAGGGGGCTGTTGTTAGCCTACCTAATTAGTTAGGCGCAGCTGTGCTACGGTTGGCTTGAGTATTACTTGGAAAACCCCTTATACAATATCTTTACAAGTTAGTTGTTGGCCGGAGCTATATTAGATTAGAATACTTGATTTGTTAAGTAATGTTATTCCCAGGAAGATTATACAAGGAAAAGCAGTGAAAAACCTTGTTTGAACTGCTCTCAGGGAGCAGGAGCTCATATGTTAAAAAGACATCACAATATATACAACATAGACTTAACTACTAGGTATATACAATGTACAATATACAAGGTGAAGACTTAGCAGCGTAAGTCTGCTCCGGTATTGTAATAACTTCAGGTTGAATAGGTCGAGCCCCACGGGTCAGGCTGCGGAGTCACGGATGCTTCAGTGGTTGGAAGTCAAGTGTATATGCGATGGGTGCAACTGCGTATTTATTCTACTAGCAGCACCTTTAGCAAGCCCCGTCCCCCGT
>MU183491.1:35985-72129 GCA_016904865.1 Pissodes strobi | reverse complement strand
AAATAGTGCTGAGCTACAGATGTTCGACTACAGCATATATCGAAGGGTTAGGTCCTCGGAAACAAGTACATTTTCTAGTGGGGGTGGAGTGCTTATTTCAGTCCGTAAGACCCTAACAAGCACAGATTTGTCAGTTGTCAGTGTCAGCAAAAATATTGAACATCCATGTGCTAAAATCGATATTGAAAACAACAAGTTTATCTTTGCAACTGCCTACTTTCCACCGCGAAGTGCACCTGAAAAATATATAGAGTTTACTGAGACTGTCGATGGTGTGGCTGAGGAATATCCTGAGCATAATCTATGTATATTGGGGGATTTTAACCTTCCATATTATGAGTGGTCGAATGACAGAATGGCCTCAGTGGCTGTACCTGTGGCTGGAGTGCCACCTAGGGGGGTTGAATCCATGCAGATTCTCTCATTTATGTTCATATCATCATCTCTATCAAGTCAGCACAGTAAAAAATGCTAACCACAACTTGCTGGATCTAATTTTTGTGCGGGATGGTGGAGTTGAGATATTTGCAGCAGAGGAAGCCCTACTACCCGAAGATGTTCACCATCCACCACTGTCATTTGAGTTGAAATGTGAATCTTGTTTTAACAACTCTGGACGGACAGGTGACGGTTTGTATAGAAATTTTCTCTCAATAGATGTGCACGAGGTGTTAAGCTTTGTGTCACAATTTGATTGGGATGAATTGTTCATGTGGAGGATCTCTTATGACAATTGATATGTTTGTTCCCTTGAAAAAATATTCAGCAAGGAAGTTTCCCATCTGGTTTTCTCCAGTACTGAAACAAATGATAGTTGATAAAAAGAGAGCACATACAAAATACCGTAGAACTCAATTGCTTGGTGACTGTACTGAGTTTTCTGAATTGCGAGCTCGCTGTAAGCATTTAAAAACCAATGTTATCAGAATTATGTTGCTCTAACGGAATCATCCCTTAGGGATAATGTAAAAAGTATCTGGAAATTTGTTAACAGTAAAAAGAGCAGTTGTGGTTTGCCTTCTGTTATGCACTAGAATAACATTACTAGTGCCTCCGGCATAGAGGTTGTCAATTTATTTGCTGAATATTTTTCCAAGACATATAGTGTCTTGCATGATACTGGGTTCCCTTCTGGAGACATCAACCTGTCACGATTTTGCATACTTATCTCATCTATATGAAAAGTTATCCAAACTAAATGTAAGCATGGCCCTCATGGTCTTCCCCCATCCCTAGTTAAACATTGTAGCTTTCTGTTTTCTAGACCCCTTTTCCACATTTTTAATCTTTCATTAATGAGTGGGACATTCCCAGCCTTTTGGAAGGTAAGCTTTATCAATCCTATATTGAATTCTCGGAATTTTTTTGTGAGCTGGTAAAAATGCTCTCCTATGCACACCCCGTTGGGGGGGGGGGGGGGGGGGGGGGGGTTAGGGGGGAACTCGCCGCAGTGGCATACCCACTAAAATATCCAGCTATTGCCGACCTGTGCTTTGACCCCTCTAGAGATCTTCTGCTGCACGTCGGGTGGAGGACTTCCGGGATTGAATCCTATTAAGTCCTGATCTTCCTATGTAGTTTCCTCGCATGTGATTACTTGATCATTCATCTCGTGTATAGTGTGTCGTCTCTTATGTTGTGTTTTATACAATTAGCATTTTCGACTATAAAATCTTCTAAAGGACTTAAAAGGCTGCCACTGTAGGTCTGCTTGCAGGTCGGCATTTCTGACGAACCAAGGTGCGCCAGCTGCTCTCCTGATTGGTACGTTTTCTGTACACGTTAGCAATTTAATGCTTGATTTCGCTGCGTATCCCCAGGCTGTTGAGCCATACGTTAGTATGGCTATTGACTTTATCATGACACGCTTAGTCTTCAATGCCATTTGGCTATTCTTCTCGATCAATGAATTTAGCATAGCCATTGCCCGCTTGGGTTTGTCTCTTGCAGCGTGGATTTGCCTTTTCCATGTCAAGCCACGGTCCAGGTGTACTCCAAGATACTTGACTTTGTCGCTCCAAGGAATGTTGCTGTTGTTTATCCTTATGAGTGGTCCTGCAGCCTTTCTCCTTCTCTGGAGGATTATGGCTTGCGTTTTTCGTTCGTTAACTTTGATTTTTTTTCCATTTTATCATCCAGTTGATGATTTCGTCTGTGGCCCTCTGTACCACAATGCTTATCCTCGTTGTGTTGTTGTGTGTGAATTGTATCGTCAGCATACAATGATATCTGTGCGTCTTCGATTGTTGGTATATCGTGTATATATATTGAGTGGATTGCCACAATGCTCTGAATGACATAGGAAGTCAACATAGAGTGACACTTCCATGGGTACCTGGGCATGACGGCTATCAAGGTAATGAAACTGCCGACGAAATAGCCAGAGAAGGCTCGTCTAGGCACATGATAGGACCAGAACCGTTCTGCGGGATAGCCAAACCAATCGCTAAAACAGCCATAAAGAAATGGATAGCAGAAGAATCCCGAAAATGGTGGAACAACACGTTGGGACAAAGACAGGCCAAGGAATTTATAATAGGTCCATCGGCCAAACTATCAACAGACCTGCTAAGCTACGGCAGGAAGGCTGTCAGAATAGTGGTGGGTCTGCTGACGGGCCACTGCCGGCTGAAAAAGCACCTAAGCGTCATAGGTTTGGCAGAAAATAGCGAATGCAGGTTCTGCCAGGAGGAGGAGGAGACGGCATCTCACGTGCTATGCCACTGTGAAGGCTTATCGAGAGTGCGCTCCCAACTACTTGGCGTACCTAAACCAGAAGCTAATAGCTACACGACGGAGCCACTATCAAGGTTGTGGGGTCTAATCAGAAAGACAAAACTGGATGAAGCTCTATAATATGGAGAGAGTCACAATAGATCCGTCGGGTCGCGGTGACAAGTAGGCTCAAAGGCCATCTCTCCCAATCTGTAGTCTGTAAACAGGGACGGTCCAAGGGCTGAGCCCTGCGCTACTCCTGCCTCAAGTGTTCATGGCCTGGATGTCTTATCCTTGATTTTCACGTGAAATCGTCTGTTTGTCAGGTAGCTTTTGATGATCTTGATAATTCGATCATAGTAGCCCCCTACTATCATTTTATAGTATAGCCCCTGATGCCATACTCTGTCGAATGCTCTTTCTACGTCTAGAAAGATTGCACCTGTTTCACTGCTTTGTACAGCAGTAGCTCGGATGAGTATCCCGTCCTGAAATCGTACTGGAAACTGGAGATTGTGTTCTGCTCGTTTGAGTCGTTGTTCAGTCTTTTCAGTATGACTCGCTCTGCCACCTTGCTAACAGCCGAAAGGAGACCGATAGGCCTGTAATTTGCAGGATTGGTTTAGGTATTACTATCACCTCAGCCTCCTTCCACCTGTCAGGGAAGTGTCCAAGTCTCATCATCGCGTTGATGATGTTGGCGGTTGCTGTCATACCTTTTCTAGGTAACTTCTTGAGCATTATATGGCTGATCTTGTCCGCTCCTGGTGCCTTTTTTGATGCCCGCAACCTCAGCTGGTGAGGTCGGAACATCACACCTAGGCTGAATGTGTCTCTTCTCTTGGCGCATGACTCTTTCTTGTATGTCTTCGAGATGTTTCTCATTCTCGTCAGGATGTTCATTTAGTCTGTCTTGGTTCTGCACGGTTTCAGCGAATAGCTTCATCTTATCCACGTCCGCGTAGACCAAGCCTCCTGCTCCGCTTAAGGGCGGGACAAGAGTCTTGGGGTTGAGGAGTGCCCTCTGCATCTGTCAGGCTGATTGATCTAGACTCAGTTCCCTGAGCTTGTTTTGCCAAGATTCGTCTCTATGCGCCTTGAGTCTCGGTTTTTATAGTGCCGCTGTGTTGGTTCAGCGTGAAAGAGGCCCAATCACAGAGCCTTGTGGCACACCTGCCATGACAAACATCTCATCCGATTAACACTCTGCAAAATGCACCATTTGACCCCGTCAAAAAAGAACAAAAAGGATTCCAGAATGGAACCCCTAAAGCCGTAGAACTAGAGTTTCCGCAACAGAATTTCATGTGACACACAGTCAAAGGCCTTTGCCAGATCACAAAAAACTACTGCGGCCGCCTCCCCACCATTAAGGCACAGATAAAGCTCCTCCAGAACACGAAACATGGCATCAGCAATATTTCTTGAAGCCTGGAATCCGAATTGGGATGTGTTTAAAATATGTTATGCATTCCAGAATGTAAGCATCCGCTTTTTAAGCAAACTTTCTATGATTTTTGACAGTGAAGGTAACAATGAAATAGGTCTGTAATAAGCAGCAGTATCTTCACCCTGTTTGAAAATGGGAACAACAACGGCCCTTTTCAGAGCATCCGGAAATTTACCACTTAAAAAAGAAGCATTAATACAATCTGCCAATGTTGTAAGTGCTGATAAGGGTAGATTCATCAAAATTTTAGTAGATATACCATCCCATCCTGAAGCACTCTTATTTTTCATATCCTGCAAGACATCCTTTATTTCTTCCGCCGATATAGGTGCGAGGTAAAAAGACTCACACGTCACTCCCTGTAGTTCCTGTAAGTGGGGTAATGGGTCAGTTGTACTAGTCGGGATATCTTGAGCAAGTAAGGAGGTAATAGAGCAGTAAAACGAATTCAATGAGTTGGCATCAAGCTGGGAATCATGACCCTTCAGATGGTGGGCTTTGTCAAGCACTGTGCTAAAGATTTTCCTAATATCCAGTCCATTAAATTATTGTTCTGTTCTTTGCTGAGACCCCATTTAGATTACTGCTCATGTATCAAGTCCCCTCACTGTGGTGTCCACATTCAGGCTATCAAAGCGAATCAGTATTCTGACAGCTTGGACTAAGGGCTTTTGGATCTCAACTTCAGTCATGTAATATTTGATGTGATAGCTACTTATTCAGCTCTATTTAATTGTTACAATTGCTACATGCTATTTTTCTATCATTGTTTCAACAATTTTCAATTTTTTCTTCCTTCTTTTTTGTGTAAGGTTAGAATTTAAAAATTGTATTTTGCATTTTTTCCTTGTATTTTAATTAGGCAATTGCTCGTTGATAGATAAATAAATTAAGTAAAATATATGATATCTGGCAGATGTGTCTGGAAATATTTGAGACCGAAACTGAACTGGAAACCCATACGAAAGCGGTACACTTGAATCAACATGTTTCATCAAATAATGCTCCCAAGCAGAATCCAATTACCATTTCAAGTACCCCTGTCAAAATTGAGGAACCACACTTGAATTTGAATAATAACGGGAACGATTTTGACACTGATAGTGAGGGAAATACGGAGGAAACGGAGAACAGCCAAACTAGCGAAAGTGAAGGTTAGTATATAGTTTCATGATATTATGATGCTGATGCCTGACGTTTAATTTTTTTACAGATAGTAGACCATACACAACTGAGGAGCAGAAACGCCATTCTGGAGAAAATGCACCGGATTTTTCTACCCAAGAAAACAAAATTTCTTTATTGGAAAAGAGGCTCCTTGGAAAAGCGTTCACTCCTAATGATATGGTTGCTACTAACTCGTACAAGTTGGGCTTGTTAAATAACGCTAAATCTACCGGTAAGATTTTGTTTGCAATTTCTAACTTTTGCCCGGGTCTACGTCGCGTAATTCTAGACTTCTTATGATATAGGAAACATACAGAAAATGTAAAACCTCCTAATTGCATCGTGAAGCAAGTAATATGATCCGTAAAAAATATTAGATCAACGACATACATTTATAGTACCTTGTTATTAGGAGGTTCAACCTTAGGTGAAGCAACTTTCATCTGAGGTGTTACTGATGAAATGACCAACGTGATCCATAAAAAGGGTTTTTATGAGTTGTGCATGAAATGTTAGTCCAATTCTTCTTATTTTTCAGATAGTTTTGAAAAATTCTAATTTGCTTTGATTTGTTAATAATGCCGAAACTAATCAATACAGGCAATTCAACTTCGGCCAATAATAATTAAATGCCTAAACAGCACACCCTCTATATTTTCGCAAGAACTTTACTAATATTATCTTGCTTTTAGGCATCTTTACCAAAGAAAAATCTTCATCTCCAAAAATAAAGAGAGATGACGAAAACAGCATCCCCAATAGAAAAGCTGACGTTAATGGCCATCACTCGAAAAGAACTGTCTACGAGAACAGCAATGATCCTTCTTTCTGTGAGATATGTCACAAAACTTGGCCTGCAAAAAAGCATCTTTGGCAGCATTATATCAGGTACCTCTATAGCCCGGTTATTTAGTATTAATATTTTTAAAGTTAGAAGAGCTTGTCACTCAATGATCGTCTGATTAATCACCGGTATAATTGAGAATTATAACCACCAAGCAGCAGGGCGATGAAATTGTGTTGACTAACTCTTAACCCAATGCAAGGTTTGTGCAACCGGGCTGGTTTATTTGACCTACAGCTACTTTAAGGAAAATCAGACAATGTTTGCACTGATTTTTCGAAGGCATTTTATTTGTTGTAAACAGAAATACATGAACGAATTTATTGGAAATTTGGTACCTCGTTTTATTAAGAATTTCTCGCTAATGTTTATCAGATTTGTCATAGCTCAAATGCTCTAAACCTTGTATTTTTTACTGTCGAATTCGTCAATATTTCGGTTTATTTACGTACACTTAATTAATATTGTCCACTGAGTGGTATAGATAAACGTTGTTTTTTAGATGTCACAAGAGAGTAGCCGCCACCGTTTGCGGAATATGCCTAAAAACAAACGACAGCTATGAAGCTCTTCAAATACATCTAAGGGAAACTCATCCAACATTGTTGCATGGGCAAGGCTATGGCTCAAATTTTATTTGTAGAATTTGTGGAAGGTAATTCTTAAGCAAACTTTATTGGTTGATTTAATACATCTCAAGAACCATCTATTGTATCCAATTGCTTGGAAGGGATGGCTTTTATTTGGAGTTAATGTCGAAAATTAGAGCACTGGTTATCTCGTGAATAGTAAGTGTTATGTGTTGTAGTAAGATAATTCGCATTTTTTTAGATATCATAATGCTAGTTCAAAGCTTCGTTTGCACATGGTCATACATGAAAAATTTGATTGGACATTATTAGATAAATTTCCATCAGTTTCAAAGGCCAATATGAAAAATATAGCCAAAGAAAATGGTACCAAAGACGTCGTAACTGAAGATGAGGAAAAGGTAAAAAATTGGGTCACATTCTGTTTAGCATGTAAATAAATATATGACAAGTTGAGTTTTCCTAACTGCATATGTTCTCTCACAGGGCAAGAAAGACATGGACATTTTAAATGGAAATGAAGAAATATACAATGCTATGATTGAGCAAGTAGAAGAGTCTACTAGCTCTACCGATGTTGACACTGAACATAAAACTCAAGGTAATTTACACTAAACCTATGCGTGATACTGGAAGAATCAATTAGTAATCTGCGTTCTTTTGTGCCAGTTTGGCTTAATCTACTTAGTTTCGTAAGATCCAAATATTATCTGCTACAGTCATCCGATTTTCAACCACTAGCAGATTGGCTAGAAGTCGACTGGTAGGCCTACATCTGAAATATTTTCGCAGGTTACGTCCTTCTGATGATATTCATAAATGTCTTAATCGCTGTTGTTCCGAAGTTTTTCCTCTTCGATCTTCCCATGAAAATGTAGGAATGTTTCCATATTTTAAACGCATTCATTACATGTGAATTCATCTTCTAACTGGGCAAGGAGCCTCTTTAGCAGCAGTCTTGTAATAATTCCCACAAGCACTCTAAGGGTTAAATAATTTTTGACTGGCAACCTTTGCTGAAGTACCCTAGAGAGTCTTTTATGATACTGTACTTAACTCAAGCGCAGCATTTTCCTTAAAATGGTTTATCCACTTGTCAGTTTACAATTATTGAAGCAAATAGACTTCTTTTGTAAACATTATTTCTAGCATTGCATTAAAAAGCTCATTTAACTTTTGATTTACTTCTCTAGACTCATCAACAGATTCAGATAATACCAATGCAACTTATCGACAGAGAAATCCTAACATATGTGAAGGAGATCAAGGCCAAGGCATCGGTAATCGACTATCCTTCAGCAACCTGTTGCAAACATTGAAAAACCATAACCAATTCCAAGTATTGAACAATATCCATCAGAGCTCATCATCTAAGCTCACAATAATGGACCATTCAGACGTAGTTGGTGATAAGCCAACCATAACACAAAGTAATGCCAATGTTCGCGCTGAAAGTGTGATACGGCTTAGGCAAGGAAATAATTGGACTGAGAAAATCTCTGTTAACACGATGACTGAAAAGTTACAAAATGCCATCAGCCACAGTTATTTGAGTGAAGAGTCTTCCGCTAGTGTAACCGACTGTGAAGGAGATCACGACGGAAAAATCCAAAGCAGTCAAAATGGAGAGGCAAGTGAAAGAGATGACGGTCAGAATGAAGATTGCAGTGTTGATGACAATGCAGCCTATGCCGATAGTTATTGTAGCAGGAATATTTTTAGGTAAGTGTTTTAGGCAAGGTATTTGTTCTTTCAGGTTATCTTCTTCTATATGCATATAGTTATAATGTTATTTAATAATAATATGGTATTCCTCTTCCTTATAAAAATTTTCCCTCAAAAAGTAGTAAGAGCAAGGCAAAAATTAACTAAACCACCTTTATCATATTTAAACCAGATGGTAGCACGAAAGGGTTCTTGCATGGAATTATTTTCCATATATCAAAGAGCAAATTTGAACCATAGTGAGTTGGTTTTGCGCTGAACGTTTCAAATAGAAGATACGTCTTGTCTTCCTATTTCAGCATGAGCCATGACTGCAAACTTTTTATATTAACCCAACCTAACCCAAACTGTTGAAACACTCCAAAATAGGTCACTATACTATATACGAGGCTGAAAACCTGAAAAATAAACCATTTTACATACAGAATTGCTTAATTGCTGTAACTTAAAAATAGTAACATTTTCACATGGGTCTTCCAATTCATGTTATAATCCAGTCAAACAACCCTATTTCCAGTAAACTGAATATTTTTCATCAGTGACATCGGTATTTCGGACGCAGAAAATTGCCTGAAGTCTATACAATTTGTTTTTTGAACAGACAATTTCCTACATGAGAAATGATTTTATAAATATGTTCCCTACGTTTCATCAGAAAGAACGCATCGTCTGCAAACATCACTACTTCCCCAAGAGTGAGGCCCAACACTGAGCCCTCAGGAATGCCTGATAGTTCTCGCCTCAATCTGAAACGTGCGGATGGTCCATTCCCCTTATGTCACAGCAATAGGCGTTTTTCAAAATGAATCCTATCAAATGATTTTCGAAAGTCACGCATCAAGCCAAGGCAGCATCCTCGGAGGCGACCAGTGACGAAGCAGCAAGAGGTTACCACATTAGTCAACAAAATGCTTGACGATGGAATTATTGAAGAATCATCAAGCCCATGGTCGTCTTCTGTTATCTTAGTCACCAAGAAGGATGGTACTACCAGATTCTGCGTGGACTATAGAAAGCTCAATGACGTCACTAAGAAAGACAGCTATCCACTTCCCAGAATTGATGACACGTTGACGACACTAGCAGGTTCTCATTGGTTCTCAACACTCGATTTAAAGAGCGGCTACTGGCAAGTAGGCATCGACGAACAAGATAAGGAAAATACTGCATTTTCTACCGGAAATGCTTTATATCAGTTTAAAGTTATGCCCTTCGGACTATGCAATGCCCCCGCTGCGTTTGAGCGTCTTATAGAAAGAAGTTGTTCTACGAGGCCTCACTTGGAAGACATGCCTGGTCTATCTTGGTGATATAATGATGTTGGGGAAAGCTTTTGAAGAGCACCTACAAAACATGCATGAAGTTTTAACTAGAATCGAGAATGCTCAGCTCTTACTGAATCCAAAGAAATGTTTTCTTTTCCAACAAAAGATTGAATTTCTCGGGCATGTCGTGTCATCAGAGGGAATCCAAGCCGATCAACGACTGACCTCGTCCTCGCGACAAACATGAACTGCGGAGCTTTCTTGGACTATGTCCTTATTATAGAAGATTTGTTGAAGGATTTGCAAATATAGCTGCACCTCTATATAGGCTCATTGAAGAACGAGCAAATTATAACTACGATCATAACTGTGATTCTGCGTTCAGGAAATTAAAAGCGGATCTATGTTCTAGTCTAATATTGGGATATCCGGAACAAAAGGGTAAATTTGTATTGGACACAGACGCAAGCAACACCGGCATCGGAGCAGTTTTATCGCAAGTACAAGCAGGAGAAGAACGAGTTATCGAATACTACAGTCGAACACTTTCGAAACCTGAACGTAACTACTGTGTAACCCGAAAAGAGCTTTTGGCAATAGTACGGTCTGTTGAGCATTTCCATCAATATCTGTATGGATACCCTCAGGCGCAGAAACTAATGCAATCGATTTTGTAGTGTTATGCTAGAGATTTTTGTGAGTGACGCCATTTCCACAAACAAAATATAAATAAATCCGGTCCGAATGAACCTATACACGTTCTTAAATCGGTATGCTCATAAATATAATAATATCAAAATAGTTAACTTTAGGTTACTTCGGTTGTAAGGTGGATAGAAAACTAAAAGATTAAGAAAAGCCATATTTATTACAAACAGACAGTTTAACAGCATCATTTAAAGCGTTTAGCATTAATTCCATATCGTTATTAAATGGATACTTCATTCATTGTACTAGATGTAATCACGGAATGTAATAATACGAAATCTATTACCTATATACATCAGACATTGGAGTCATAAATATCAGACTTTGGCACTTTTTTGGTATTAATCAAGGTACTTAGGGCATGGGCAACAACAAAACTCATAGCAAAGGACTTTAGATTTTGCGCAGCTGCATTTCCCAGCGCATTTATTTTTATATTTACATGACACCGGCGTTTCTTTGCAAGCCTCTTCTGCTGTAGGCTTAGTTCTATAGAGCAGCCTCCATCCTTCCGAACCGGCTTTCCAGCCGCACACTGACGGTGATGGCTGGTTCCGGATTGGGAGATCGCTTGTCTGGCCTTCTGCTCCTCGTATGAAGCCCTCAAAATTAAGCAGCATTTCCTTAAAGCCGCTGGAGTGTACAAACCCGTTACTCACTCTTTCCTTAAGCAATTTGTCGGCATGACTGCGGGCAAGATCAGCCAACCGAAATGCAGGTGCATCTTCACTGCATTCCTTTTCAGTATTTATTTGCTTGATCACTTGTTCAAGTGCAACGTCTCCTACTTTAGCTAACTGCTCCGATTTCTTGCCTAGGCTTGAGTAAGTTTTTAAGTCTCGTACATACTTTGTCCGACAGCCGTTGTGGTACCATACGCCGAGCCTACCCTGCCAACCCGGAAGTGCGATTAAAATTTTACTGTCTAGTTTCTTGGTTGCAGCGGCTGCTATCATATTTCTAGTTTCTGTGAAAAACGGTCTATGAGTTGGATTGACTCTTGGCCCGTGCCTGCCACAGAAAATTCATTATATCTTGTCATTAGCTGATTTCACCTCTTCGAGACTTCCCCGTGTAGCTAACTTGACGGATGGCTCGATATTTTCTTGATAACCAATCTGAATATCTCTTTAAGTTCTAGCAAAGAAAATGTTAATCGTAGTAACATTTTCTTTGATTCTAGCGATCTTGGTTGAATCGCAAGGTACGAAGCAGCGCTTGTGACATTTTGGGTTATTGGTTCTTAAATTATGCCCAATGCGAAGGCTCGCATCTAACGCATCCGCGTTGGCATTACGCCGAATATTCCCTAGTTTCTGGTAAGCTTTTAGATTCCTTCCCAGGGTAGCAATTGCTGCATCTATCTTTGCTGACTGGTCTAGTGACGGATCGATGAGGTCTTCTCCCTGCTAAGATTTCTGATACAGTATACAGAGACCAGTCAATAGCGTCCCTACTTCGCTTTCTATTTTGCTGCTCTTCAACAGAGACATTTAAATCTTTCATGATACTAAATCTGTCAAAAAAGAAATGACCGATTTTTTTATGGCAGTGGCACACACTAAAGGGAGATCCTATGGCGTTCGATGACCGGTGCGTGTGTGAAGATGTTGATTGACATGGTTCTTAAATAGTTGTAGGTGGTAATTAGGGAGAAACAGATGTCCTAGGCGTGAGTTCTACAGTGATGCAGTGCGCCAGACAAAGGAGATCTTGTAAAGCGATGTTCTAGGTATTTCCAGTTGTACGACGAACTGGTGCGCTCCCGCCGTCCGTCGCGACTGTCTGACAGGCGTTGTCAGGGGCGGGATGAGGTGGGCCAAATCCTGAGAACATCTGCCGTGAAAGTGTCTGTATAACAGGGACATCTCGGCCACATGTCTGCGGTGTTCCAGACTATCCAGATTCCGGGTCAACTCCGAGTCGCCGTTGAGACGTACAGCTCGCTTCTGAATTGAATCAAGCAGCTTTAGGGTGTGCTTTGGGGCGGCACTCCAGATGTGTGAGCAATATTTTAAGCACGGTCTTATTTGCGCTTTGTAGAGCAAGAGCAACTGCTGCGGTGTATAGTTTTTTGTTGCGAAATAGCGCACCAAGCTTCTGGGAGGCTGAGTTGTTAGCAACGTGGTCATGCCAGGACATATTGCTGATGACCGAGACATCAGCAGTCCAATTGACGAGGATGAAGGAATGGTCGATCCTGCCATAATGATGTCAGGACCCGCCGTATTGGCCCTCTTGGTAAGCGTGGCTGCTTGGGTCTTTGCTGCATTGAACTGGACCAAATTTCTGTCGCCCCAAATTTTAACTTTCTCCAGGTCTTGATTAATAATTGTTGTAATCTGCTCCTGTCTGCGGTGATAAGTCTCAGTCGCTGGTAAAGGTTTTTCTGATCTAAATTAGGAGACAAGGGTACTTATCTTATAGTAGAAAATTGGGAGCCTTCAGGGCGGACTGCACCTCCTTGCATGTCTATCGCTTATACTAAACTAAAGTTTAATTTTAATTAAAAGTGATTGATTGATTCTATGGCAAATAGACCTTATTTCACAATAAGCGAGAGTTGCGAGAAGGCGTAACCCGCCCTCAGAACGACAACAAACAAGGTTAGAAAAGGCAAAGCGTCATTCGAGAAGCCAGTCATCTGTTGTATCTGTTGACATTAAAAAAGGGTACTGAAACAAGAATTGTTGTAGTTTTATTAAGAACCCAAGCTTACAATACTTCAGCTTAGCACTACAAAATCGATTTTATTAGTTTCTGCGCCTAGAGGGTAGGCAACCTGCCACCACGCGACTGGCACATGGTCCAGTTACGTTTCAAAACACCTTCCGTAATATTTGTGAGTGATATTCACCCATAGAAACGGTCGGGTGTGCTCGTTTAGCGATTTTCTCAAATTTGCCTTTGGCAGATATGCAGCCCGCCATACCGCCGCTTTCCCGTGGTTGCAAACTTGGTTCCACTTCTTAAAAGTGAGGTATGGGCATACACTACCACTGTGCCAAATCTCAATGCTCTACTCAAAAATGCAAGGTTGGTCCCAATATCGCTGACTAACCGCCGTACTATAAGCTCAGTAGACTGCTTGGAACGTTCGAATACATCTGATCCAGATGTAATCTCAGGTTTTAGCGTGACTTTGAGGGAGCTAAGAGAGGAAGTCAGTAACAAAACCAACTACATAGACAAACTTAGGAAAGATAATCAAACTTTTCTTGAGGAAGCGCAATCGTTGGAATGCGAGTTAGTCAATGAGAATAACCTTCTAAAAAAGCAATTAGCTGATTTTAGCATCAAAAGAGTTAACCATAACACACAGAAAAGCCAAACTTCGGTAGACACAGAGACACACTTCCAAGGTAACTTCTCCCAAGATATTGCCTCTCAAACCTCCAACTACTTACAGGAGGTTGAGGCAAGCTTAGCCGAGTTACGCAATATCGAAGAAAATATGAGGCTAATAGAAGCATGCTGCAGAAAACGTCGGAATCACTGGCAGATAAAATTTTAAATGCTCAAATGCTCACCAGTATCGAGACTCGGGACCACGAAAATAAGTTCTTGTCAAACGAGTTGGAGAGCCTCAAAACAACTCTCTCAAGCACTTTTCCCATATCGCACTCTGAAGACAGTAACGCCACATGCTCTTTATATGCTGAGCTGTCTGTCGCAGATTCTCCTCAAGGGCAAGACACCATGCTACCCTTAAATCAGTCCATGGTTCACTCGTCGTCGAAATCAGTTCCCGTCAGTACAGAGAAGATCAACGTACTGGTGTTCGGAGACAAAAGTGCCCATTGTGTGGTTCTGGAGCTATTAAACCACTTGGACAATAAGAAGTATGCAACTTATGGAGAATGTCAGCCAGGGATTTCTATACCTATTTCGGAGCTAACTACTAACTTCAATTCTAACGACAGTGTCATTATCTGTTTAAATTTGCCTTCTATTATTAATTTCAGTAATCGTCACTTAAAAAAACTATTTTCGATCGGAAAGTACACAAATGTGATTTTCTCATTGACATATTCAACAACGAACAGCTGTGAATATTTTAGATATGTGTCATTCTGCGACCAGACGATTAAGTGCAGGAGCACATCCATTAGAATTTTAGATAATACTATTGCAAATGGTAGATATAGGTTATCAAAGAAATCACTCTGTAAAAATTTGTCGTTCTTTGTCAAGTCTAGTTGTAGAATGAAGCATAATTTTTCATTGGCTTACATTAATTGTACGGAGAGCATAAATTTAATACATGATATTTGTTGACTTAACTGACTTAACCATAAATTCTTTGCCTGATAATATCCGTGACAATGATCCTTTTTTAGTTTAAGGAAATATGACTTGAGCATTACTTTAATGTTGCTATACATTCAATCTGCTAGGAATAAAATTGACAATCTTGAAATTTTCTTGGATACAGTAAATTTTCCAGAGATTGTGTTATTGACTGAACACTGGCTTGATGATGCTGAGCCTTTTGTTGTACCTGGCTATCAAGTTATTTCAAAATTCTATCGTAAAAATTACAAAAATGGAGGTACAATTACCCTCATTAACGAAAACTTACTGGTCGGCCTAGATTTTAAGGCCCTGAATAAACTAGATGGGTTGTTGCTTGAGAGAGAATTTGAGTTTTCTGTTGTATTTTTACAAAAGAACAACCTATATATTGCATGCTTGTATCGCTCTCCGAATACATGTGTAGAACATTTTTTAATTAGATTGGAACTATTATTATCCAGATTCCCTACCAAATTGCTACTAATTTTAGCAAGCGATTTAAACGTTGATTTCGAAGATGCAAACACTAGAGTTACGTGCGTGCTTTCTAATATGCTAAGCTCCTATAACATGTTAATGCATGTTACCGAATCCACCCGTGTAACAGCTAATTCATGAACAACCATATCTGTTCAAACTTACAGGAGGAGGTTAATTGTAAAGTCATCGATGCTGATCTTTCAGACCACCATGCAATTATGACGCACTTCCTATAGAATCAACTAAACTAAAAAAATCGTGTACGTAAGAGAATCATGAGTCGTCGTAATTTTGAGTCTTTCAAACACACTTCCCACTTTGTTGATTGGGAGCAAAATGGTAACACACTTACCCTAGCGTATTTCCCTTTTCGTACTATGAAACCCAAAACTAAGAAACGTTGTATTACAAATGGTATACGTGTCTCTGCAGAGAACTTGCGGTGTCTTAATACTTTTCGAAAACACTTTGCCTCTCAACCATTCCTGACGCAACTTTATTATGCATTCCGCAAAATTTACAAATATGTCAAAAAAATTAATTTACTCCTCCAGATTGAATAACGCAAAAAGTAAACACCGTGAAACTTGGAGGATCGTGAATGAGCTCGCTGGTCGCTTAAGACAGAAACATCAAGAATCTGAACTGCATCCAAATGATTTAAATGAGTTCTACTCCTCTGTTGCCTCAAATCTTACCAAAGATATTTACACGCCCGTCGATCCTTTGTCATATCTGTCCAATTTGCGTGTGTCGAACTCTTTCTTTCTATCTCCAACGGACCCACAGGAGATAAAAAGCGTTCTCTCTGTCATCAGAAACAAATCCCCCTCGGGTGAGGATGGGCTGTCTTTGCGGATTCTCCAGGAACTTCCTCATGAAGCATTCGTGGCCTTTGCTAAATCTATTAATTCCTCGTTTGAATCAGGCTATTTTCCAGACTGTTTGAAGTCCGCAAGGATAATTCCCATTCACAAGGGAGGCGACTTTAGTGATCCTTCTAAGTTTCGTCGACTTAGTAATAGAGCAGCTTGTTAAAAAACGGATGGTCAATTTCTTAGAGGCCAATCACACTATTAACATTAAACAATTTGGATTTCAATCTAAAAAAAATACTTCGGATACAATTTTGTTTTCCCTGGAGGAACTGTTGGCTGATCTAAACAGAGGTGAGGCGTTTGTGGCAGTGTTTTGTGACTTGTCGAAAGTATTCCACTGCGTAAGTCATGAAATACGGCTGAGGAGCATTTTAAGATCCTTTACACAAATAGTGCACTATGTAAAACTCGACCTCTCCCATTGGTCGATCCATCTCGTATTACAATATGTCTTCATGATGCAATCAATTTCTGTCAAGAGCTCTCGTGGGGTAGAGGTTTAGACAGCTGGCTCTCACCTGGACGGCCCGGGTTCAAACCCCGTTGCTTTTTTTTAATTTTGTTTTTAAGATTATGTTTCTAAACAGCTTTTTTTCTTGATTTTGGGTATGTCTTGGGTTAGTTTGGGTTATGCGGATCGACCAATAGGAGAGGCCGAGTTTTACATAGTGCACTATTTGTGTAAAGGATCTTATAATGCGGCTGAGGAAGCTTTCTGTCTGTGGCTTTGGGGGAGTGGCACTGAAGTGAATCAAACCCTAGCTGTCGGGTCGTACTCAGTCTGTTTCTGTTGGGGAGGAGGTATCTAGTGCGAGACCTATAACTTGCGGAGTTCCCCAGGAGTCAGTTTTGGGACCCATCCTATTCCGGCTATACATCAACGATCTGATGCGACTCGACATTACGGGCTCTTTCACTGTTTTTGCAGATGACACCACAATCTTGTGGAGAGACACTAATGTTTGGAGGCTCAACTCCCGAATTAATTCTGATCTGTCGAATGTGATGACATGGTGTAATGTTAATCGTTTATGTTTCAATATCTCCAAGACCCACATACACTTCAAGATATTGCCATTGGACACCATATAGTAGATAGTTAGGTCTCAGTATTGATTCAAACTTAAAGTTTGATTGCAACTTACAAGGAAACTTGCGTCTGGCGCATACTGCGTGCGAATCACTTCCTTGGAGTTGGGCAGACAAATAGCCAGATCTACATACTTTGCGCTGGTGGGATCAAACCTTCGGTACGGCCTACCGTTTTGGGGAGCATGCACAAAGTGTTTGTTTCGGCAGGTTTTTGTTATGCAAAAGAGAGCACTTCGTTTTCTGTGCCAAGTCCCTCCAGGAACCAGTTGCAGACCAGTTTTTATACAAAACGGTATACTGACGCTCCCTTGTCTGCATTTTCTTGAAACTGTAAGCTTGATAAAAAAAAATCACTTGTCGAGGATCTCTCCCAATCAAGACATTCATCTGACTCGTCAGGGTAACAATATCACACTTCCAATACCACACTTCGCTATGGTCCATCGTTCCTTTATATACAGTGGGATTAAATTTTATAATCATTTGCCTCCAGACATAAAACTCGAATCTAATTTAAAAAGGTTTAGAGTTAAATGTTGTGATCTATTGGCTTGAATCACCGGTTTTAAGCGAACTTTCAGCATTATCGAGACCAAATGTTACCTTAGAATATTTCGGTTCCTTTTATTTTGTTTGTTCATTTTATGTGTCCATATTTTAAGCCCAACCCATCTGACATGTAAATCTGTTTTATACAAAATTTTATTATTTTTGTTTTTTTCTTTTAATTATTTTATACTAATCTAGTATTAACTCGTCTGTAGTTGTTGTCCAATTATTAATAGTTCAGGGTTGACTTTCGCAACTTGGATATACTAATATTCTTTTGAAACCATGTAATATAGTTAAGTAACTTTTATTTGACAGTATCTTTACTGTAAAATTTTCAAATAAGTTGCTTTTGCCTGTATCTCCGTGACCTTAGCATAATACATTGTAAATTTATGACAATAAAGCTTTATTGAATTGAATTGATTTGAATTGTCCACAAACCACAGCTTACAGTTGTGAAATTAGGCTATTAACTATTCTATTTTAGGCCAAAACCTGAAGAACTGGATTCCGCAATCAAGTCTATAAGTGATCCTACCAGCGTGCCCCAACATCGAACTGAATACAGCGAATTCAACGAGACGGTTCAGCAAGGTAATTGCCTGAACGAAACTGAAATCGAATCAGCAGTGGGCAGCATCCTTTAATCCGCAATCAAGATTGTTTTTTAGTTACGTCACGCAAAAGGATAGGAGCCAAATTGTATAAAAAGAGAATTTTCAGGGGGCTAGTTTTGTATTAGAAATTATAACAGGATCGATTGTCCGTAACAACCATACCCTGGATTGTTACGAATGAGTAGATCGCCTTGACGTGACGTCTTATCTGTTTATCCTTTTCCCTATTTCTATTACGAAATGTTGCCCTAAAATCGGTCTTCATTTGGTTCATGTTGAATCAATCAAATCTGTTCCATTTTAAATATATGATGACTAATATAATTATGCATTCAAAATGATACGTATTTTCAAATTCAATATCTTTCTTTGGTGTGGAATCGATTTGTCACGTCTCAAGATTTCAGTTAATGTTTTGTCACTGTCATCAACCGCACAAAATGATTAGTTGTGATACTTTTTTTAAAGCAGGAACCAACAAATTGTGTATATACGAGATTTGAAGTGTTAATTATTGTAACGATCCAGTCATTACGTCAGTATTATTTTTTCTAGAATTTTTACCCATTAATACTAATTTGAATGTGATTTCGTTTGCCATATTTAGTTATAAAATGTTTGCTGTATATAAGCTAGGTGAATTTGAGTAATTTAATTATTGCCATTTAGTGATTAGTAATTTATTTTAGTATTGTAGCCTTTTATATCGTTGAAATTGACATTTTTCGATCGTTGGGGGTTTTTAAAGTACTTCCTGCTTTATATTTGATCAAGTGATCCTCCCCTATCTTTTGACGGTGGTGTCTAGAAAGACACATAATACCTATTCTACGAGGATTAGATGAATATTTCACCATATTATAAAGCCTTTTCTAAATATTGCTAATTTTGGGTGGGAACCCTTTCATAATATACATTTTTTCCCAATATGTAAAAAAATATATATATAAGGCGTAGGCTGGGATTTAAAAATTGCACGTGAGTGCCATCTAATTTTCCAAAAATGTCTATTTAATCGACTATCTATCCCTTTAATTAGTTGGATATGTTAGGATCAAAACCCGAAAATTGCCAAAAGATTCAACATTAATATCAGTCTACAAGAAAGGTCCAGAATTAAAAAGTGGTTAATTTTATTTGAGACTAAGGAAAATGAACCAGAATTTACTGTCAAAGATTTATTAAAAAAGATCAGTGCAGAAGTAACACTGGACAATATCAAAATATACCGTCTCGGAAAATACAGTGAGAGCAGAGTTAGACCAATCAGAGTCATGTTTAACACTAAAACGGAAACACTGGAGATACTGAGAAATAGAAGTAAATCAGAAAATACAGGAACTTGCATCAAGCATGATCAAACCCCAATGCAGCCGCAATATCTGAGGGAAAAGCCACAAGAGTTAAAGAGCAGGCAGGATAGAGGCAAAGAAAATCTTAAAATAAAGTATAATAATGGCGTCCCTAAAATAATTAAACAGCACCCAGAAAACTACAAAATCCAATAACTGAAATACACCAATGCCAACTCATTAATAAATAAAATGCCCGAACTACAAATACAGGTCAAAATATGAAGCCAATTTTTATTGGCATAGCAACTTGATACCTGTTTCACTTGTGAAATTGGCAGACTATCAAATATTTAGGAAAGATCGTGGCAATCAAAAAGGAGGAGGTGTATGTATCTGGAAAAGAAGCGAAATAAATGGACATGTAATCAAGGCCATACCTAATCAGAAATAGGAGACAGATACTTCTGTCAGCGAACTTTGGCTCGATATCCGAATTGAAAAGACCAACTTACTTCCGGCATGTATTTACCGTCCAAACACTGTGACAATGCAAGAAAACGCGCATCTTGTAAGTAAGCTAAATAGTGCCTTCACTGAAAACCAGAACACAATAATATTGGGAGATTTTAATAATTCTTCCGAGATTTCATGGACAAGTTTACAAATAATGAGATAGAGTATGGCTGCACAAGATTTTTCTAGAGGGTTTTAAAGAATGGAACTGCAAGCAAATAGTTACTACTAATACTAGGCATCGAAACGCACAAGCATCACTTTTAGACTTAATCTTGGTCTCGGAAATCACAGTAGCACCTCCCCTAGGACTCAGCGATCATGTCGTTTTAACCATAAAAACTCAAATCAGACTGTTTGGGCTACCTGTAATACCGAAGTGGCTAGGACCAGTATCCACCCCATCGAGAAGTGACAGTGACATAATTCGAAAATTGAAATAGCATAATATTCATTATAGTTTTTTAGCACGTTTAATAATATTAAATCAAGTAGATATTTCAACAGTGCCTCATTACAATCCACTACACGAAACATTGGTCCTTCGAGCCGGATTCATTTTTTGGAGTAAGAAGCGATAATTGGAAACAAGTATAGTCTCATTGACGAAGCGAGAAGACGATTGGTTGATTGGGCCCTATTTTGGATACGGCGAAAGAAGCGTGCGTGAGGTAAACCTTGCATTCGTTATAACCCGTTTTATGTAGGTTTTATATTTTGTTTGAGTATTGGTTTGATTTCGCGAGCCGTAATGTTTGATACACGGTGACTTAGGTATTATCCATACAATTTTAATGTCATTAGTATAAGGATTTGTTTAAATTAATTTGGTTTGACAAGTTTGTATTTATTTTCTCGTGACAAGGCTCGTTTAATTTGTCTATTCATTAAGCTAGGTTAATCATTATGCCGAACACGAGAGAAGAATCAGAGTCATCTTCAGCTGATGCTATTAAAGTTCTGATAAAAAAGCGCGGCTCTTTAAAATCAAAGCTTACGCAATTCGAGAAATTCGTCTCATCGTTTGAGGGCCTGGAAATCGACAAAAAGACACGTTCAATTGGAACAGCGCATAAATAACGCGGATAAAATTATATGCGATTTCGATCTCATTCAAAATGAGATTGAGTGTCTGGCGGACGACCCAGAGGAATATTACGCGGAACGGGAAGAGTTTGAAAACAAATTTTATAGCATTTTAGCTCGTTCGAAAACCCAATTAGAGAATTTTAACGTTGAAAGCGACGATGCGACATCGAATGTCTCTACTAACCATGCCTCTGGAGCGTGCTCGTCATCACTGGAAGGCATAAAGTTACCGGAAATAGCGCTGCCCAAATTTGACGGTAGCTACAGTCTCTGGATGGAATTCAGAGATACTTTCGAATCTTTAATTCATGCAAATTCCAAAATAAATAACATACAAAAGTTCCATTATTTGCGGGCTTCTTTGGTCGGCACAGCATCGCAGGTGATTCAATCTCTGAAATTTGCCGCTGGCAACTACACCATTGCTTGGGATACTTTATGCGATCGATTTAATAATAAACCTCTTTTGGTGCAAAATCACTTGAAGGCAATTTTTGAAATGGAAAATATTAGTATACCTTCAGCAGGAAAAATTCGAAATTTATATGAAAATCTATTTAAACATCTAGCTTTACTTAAGCAACTAAACGAACCCACTGATTCGTGGGATACTTTGATTATCTTTATTATTGCAAGCAAACTCGACAAAGCTACGACTCAAGAATGGGAAAAGCAAAAATCATTTTTAACAAAAGCAGGTGCGGTTACCTTGACAAACTTCAAAGATTTTCTTAAAATTCGTGCAAATTTATTAGAGACGGTAGAAATGAATTTTGATAATTCAAAAGACCATAAATCATATGATCGTCATGATTCAAACCGAGATTTCAATGTAAATCGAAAAAACGCGAAACACAGTTACTGTTCAAAGGGTCTCTTGGTTCAAACAGGAAATAAAAACGATAATGTGCATCACAAATTCAAATATACTTGTTTTAATTGTAAGGGCGAACACAGTTTATTTTATTGTCCGGATTTCTTAAAGTTAAGCGTCAAAGATAGAATCGCTAAAGTAAAATCATTGAATTTGTGTTTGAATTGCTTTCGAAGAAATCATGCTCCTCGAGATTGTACATGGAGTGGGTGTAAAACATGCGGATATAAACACAATACGGTTTTGCATGAAAATAAAGCGTTAAGGAATACGAATCAGGAATATCAAAGTTCTGAGGGTCGTAACGATATTGTGCAAATCGAACCATCTGATATGTCAAATACTCTTTTAAGCGTAAATCAGAACACAATTTTATCGACTGCTAAGGTTCATGTTCGTAATAAATCGGAAAACACGCGAGTATCGACAATTAGAGCTTTACTTGACTGCGGCTCACAATCTAGCTATATTACTACAGAACTTTCTAGAAAATTAAATCTTGAGAAAATCAGTACTAATTTAGCTGTCTCGGGAATTAGTGATACGTTAACTTATGCGAAATATAAATGCGATATTCAAGTAGAATCGCCAATTACTGGGTACAATTTTAATTTATCCTGTTTCATCTTAGACAGAATCACGTCAGACATTCCGCATACGAAATCGATATTGAACAAATAAATATTCCTGTTGACATTGAATTGGCGGATCCAGATTTTTTTGAACCCCAAACCGTAGATCTTCTAATAGGAGTCGATGCATTTTGGAATCTTCTCTGTGTAGGTCAAATAAAATTAGGGGAAAATTTACCTTTACTACAAAATACGAGACTCGGTTGGATTATTGCTGGTATCATCAGTACTCCACGTGAAAGGTCACAATGTAACCTAAGCTTAAGTCATTCCATAAACAACCCTTTAGAAAATCAGCTTAAAAAATTCTGGGAAATCGAGGAGATTGACGTTGATAATTCCTGGTCAATAGAAGAACAAGCTTGTGAAGATCATTTTAATAATACTATCGCATTATCTGAATATGGCAGGTATGTAATTTTACGTTACCTCTAAAGAAATCCCCAGAATTATTAGGTGACTCACGCGAAATAGCCATGAAACGTTTTTTATCGTTAGAACGAAAGCTTCTGTTAAATCCAATTTTAAATGATTTATATTCTAGTTTCTTAAAGGAATACGAAAATTTGGGTCATATGACTGAGGTGAAGAAAATATGTAGCAATCAAATTGAATATTATATGCCCCACCACGGTGTTTTAAAAGAATCGAGTTCGACTACTAAATTGCGCGTCGTTTTTAATGCGTCCTCGCCAACTAGTACTGGTGTATCTTTAAACGATTCGCAAATGACTGGCCCTACTATTCAGAATGATTTGCTATCGATTATTTTACGTTTTCGTACGCGAGCGATTGTTCTATCTAGCGACATCAAAATGATGTACAGACAAGTGTTATTAAATCCCGAACAACGTTGTTTACAACAAATTTTATGGCGTCATAGTCCGAATGAATCTATAAGGACGTTTCAACTAAATACTGTCACATACGGGACAACGGCCGCTTCCTTTTTGGCTATTCGATGTTTACATCAGATAGCTTTAGAATGTGAAAAGGATTACCCTAAGATAGCTAATATAATAAGAAACGACATGTACGTTGATGACTTATTAACTTCTGTTGACACTCAAGAAGAAGCAAAGTACGTATGCGAAAATATATTTTCCATTTTACTAAGACGCGGATTTGAGCTTCGTAAATGGAAATCTAACGACAAGTCAGTAATTTCGGGCTTAAACAATGAAACAACGGCTAATGAAGTAAACTTTTCAATGAGCAAAGAAAACGAATCTAAAATCTTAGGGCTATCATGGCATTGTGAACACGACATATTAAAGTATAAAATTTGTAATTTTCATTCTCCCAGTATTATTACAAAACGAACAATTCTTTCACGAATCGCAACTATCTTTGATCCTTTGGATTTGCTAAGTCCCTCAATCATTATTGCGAAAGTACTTTTTCAAAGATTATGGTCTGAGAACCTCACTTGGGACCAACCATTGCATCCACCCATTTTTCGAGCGTGGAAAGAATTTTCATCAGAACTAGTCGTATTAAATAACTTAGAAATTGTGATAACTGAAATCGAGCATTTTTGCATGGTTTCGCGGATGCCTCAGAAACCAGCTACGGAGCATGCGTTTATATTGTTTCCAGTAATGCAAAAGGTGAACAGAAATCATATTTATTATCTGCCAAGTCAAGGGTTGCCCCAATAAAATCTATCAGTATTCCTCGTCTTGAGCTCTGTGCTGCTCTAGTATTGGCTCAACTAGTTTCTAAAATTCTAGATTCCATTCCCTTAAAATTCGATAATATTTATTTATGGTCAGATTCGACAATCGTTCTTGGATGGTTAAATACCAGCCCCAATTTGCTTAAACCTTTTGTGGCGAATCGCGTAACAATCATTCAAAAACTTACTGATACGTTTATTTGGAAACATGTTCCTACTGATGAAAACCCGGCAGATATCGTTTCACGCGGACTTTTCCCAAAGAAATTAATTCATTCAAGAATGTGGTTTAACGGACCATCTTGGTTAATACGTGATTCAAATACGTGGCCAAATATCTTTGTACCAAAAGACTTAGATCTTCCAGAAAAAAGAAAGTTGTGTCTTCTCATATCAAACGATAAACTTAGTTTTAGTTTCGAACGATTTTCAAATTTAATTAGAATAAAACGAGTATGCGCCTACATGTTAAGATTTATAAATAATTGTAAACTAACAATTGCGACACGTGAATTTTCAAATTTGTCCGTTAAAGAGTTAGATAATGCATTTTTACGATTAATTCGAATTGCACAGCTTCAATCATTTCCTGATGAACTCATTACTCTTAGAAAGGGAAGTTCTCTATCTAACAATAGTAAGATATTAAGTTTGCATCCCTTTTATGATAAAAACGATGACGTTTTACGCGTAGGCGGACGATTATGTAATTCAGATTTTCCTTTTTCAAAAAAGCACCCCATTTTGCTACCCACTAATCATCGATTAACACAAGTTATTTTTGAATTTGGGCACCGTGAATTATTACATGCTGGGCCCCAGTCTCTTCTTTCTAATATCCGCGAAAAGTTTTGGCCAATTTCAGGTCGAAGTCTTGCCCGTAAAATCGTAAAAAATTGCGTAAGATGTGCCAGGTATAGTGGTCAAAGGATTTATCCCATTATGGGAGACTTACCTGCGATGCGTGTACAACCAACAATGCCTTTTTCAGTCGTTGGCGTTGATTATGCGGGACCGTTTATCATGAAAGACAGATCAGGTAGAGGCTGTAGGCCCCTCAAATGTTGGGTAGCTCTTTTTATTTGTTTTAGTGCTCGCGCGATTCATTTGGAACTCGTTTTACCATTAACAACGGCAGATTTCCTTCAAGCCTTTAACCGATTTGTAAGCAGACGCGGTAAGCCATGCGAAGTTTTCTCTGATAACGGCACGAATTTTGTCAGAGCTAATAAAGAGCTAAAGGAGATGTCCGATTTTCTTAAAAATAATTGTCAACATATCTCTGATTTTGCAGCGAATATGAGCGTTAAATGGCATTTCATCCGTCCAAATTCTCCTCATTTCGGAGGAATTTGGGAAGCGGGAGTTAAGAGTGTAAAATATCATATTAAACGAGTTTTGGGAAGCCATTCGATTTATTTTTTCGATTTTCAAACATTACTGATTCGTATCGAAGCAATACTCAACTCGCGTCCAATGTTTCCCATGAGTTCCGATCCCAGTGATTTAACTGCACTCACTCCCGCACACTTCCTCATTGGAAGAAATCCGACAACGTTAGCCGACCCTCCAACACCTGACGTGAGTGAGAATCGTTTGACTAAGTACCAGCTTCTCCAGAAATTCTATGAACAATTCTGGAAACGTTGGAGTACCGAATACATTGCCGAACTTCAACAAAGAAGCAAATGGAGGTAGCATGAAGCAACTGTGGAACTAAATCAGCTAGTTCTTGTAAAGGACGACAACTTGCCTCCTTCATTGTGGCGTTTAGGACGTGTTGCAAGTTTGATACCAGGAAAGGATGGCGTTTGCAGAGTGGCCACCATCAGAACTACTGACGGAACCATTACCAGGGCAATAACCAGGTTATGTCCACTACCTGTTGTCAGTTGATTAACTTCCAAGGCCGGGGGCATGTTTGGGCTACCTGTAATACCGAAGTGGCTAGGACCAGTATCCACCCCATCGAGAAGTGACAGTGACATAATTCGAAAATTGAAATAGCATAATATTCATTATAGTTTTTTAGCACGTTTAATAATATTAAATCAAGTAGATATTTCAACAGTGCCTCATTACAATACACAGACTATCCAAGAAAGATAAGAAAAAGCAATTTCTGGAAAGCAGATTATACCAGAGTCAGTGACAGGGTTCAGAAACACTTGCGGACACAGTCATTAACACCAAATCTGACCCAGATAACGGTGGACCACATTGAACAGGCAATCCATTATTCTGTAGAAGAATGTATACCTTTTAAAATCCAACGGGTCAATTATGAGAAGCCATGGATAAATCAGAACATTTTCAGTGAAATAGATAAATAGCATAAACTCTAGCATGAATACAAAGCGAACAAACCTGAAAGTAGATATACAACCTACAGAAACCAGAACAACAAACTTAAAACTGCAATTATGGAATCCAGAAAGAAATATGAGGATAATATACTGAATAGTGACGATAAACAATTTTATTCATACATAAAAAGATCGCTAAACAGCAACATATCAGAACTGGTACTTAAAGATGCACACAGACCGGGTAGTTCTTGATTGTCAACAGACAGCCGACTTATTTGCAGAACGATTCCAGGACGTTTATCACGAAGATAAGACCAATCTACCCACTATTCAGCAGCTGACAAGAACAATTCCCTCACTAGAAAGAATTGAAATTTGAATAGAAACAGTACTTGAGGCTATTTCGACACTTAATAAAGACCAGACAACATCTCAGCTTTATTGCTGATCAACTGCAATGAAGTACTGGCGCCATTCTTAGCCGTACCTCTGCAGCATCTCGTGGATGACTCCAGGATACCGGAGAAATGGTCATCAGCAATAGTTATATTATTGTTTAAGAAGGGTGACAAGTATTAAATTATAGACCAATTAATCTAACATTTCACACGTGCAAAATACTGAAAAAAATCATTAAAAGGCAGATGATTGGATTTCTGTTGGAGTGTGGTGTTATTCCGAGAGAGCAGCATGATTTTCTCCCACAAAGATCAACAACATCGAATTTGATTAGGTGTGGTGATGGCTGGACAAAGGAACTAGATAAAGGGCGTCCTGTGGATATCTTATATTTGGACTACCAGAAAGCCTTCGACAAAGTTCCAATAGAAAGACTCCTTTTGAGGTTGGATCATTATGTCATAAGGGCAAATATCTTGTCCTGGATAGATATATTTAAAAAAAAAAACAGAACTTATCAGGTGAGGACAAATGGTTGTTTATCAAACTCAATGCAAGTGTATAGTGGAGTAGTGCAGGGGTCTGTACTAGGGCCTCTGTTTTTTTATCACATATATCATTGACCTACAAACCAAAATTAGAACAAATATAAGCCTGTTTGCAGATGACACAAAGATATTCAGTAATCCCAATATTCACTATAATGAATTTCTTCGGGATATCCAGGATCTAGAGGACTAGACTGACCGGTGGCAGCTAAGGTTAAATGAAGACAAATGTACTATTCTTCACCTAGAAAATAATAATCCGTGCCACAAATACCATTTCAACGGGAAGCAGCTTAAACCAGTATCTGACCAAAAAGATCTTGGTGTAATTATGTCCAGGAATCTCAAATGGGAGATACACATTATCTTCTTCTTCTTCAAGTGCCTATTCGTTTCGAATATTGGCGACCATCCTGCTTTAAACAGTTCTGTGGTTGTTTTTGAATACCATGTCCTTAGGTTCTTGAGCCATGATATCCTTCTTCTTCCGGGCCCTCTCCTTCCAAACACTTCCTTGGAAGATGGATTTTAAGAGTTTGTATTTGGAGTCATTTCTCATTATATGCCCGAGATATTCCAGTTTCCTTCTCTTAATCGTATTCATCACCTCTTTTTCCTTTCTCATTCTTACCAGTACTGTTTCGTTGGTCACTCTATCTACCCATGATATTCTAAGGATCCTTCTGTAGAGCCACATCTCGAAGGCCTCGAGTTTCTTTTGTGTTGCTTCGGTCAATGTCCAGGATTCCATGCCATAGTATAATAGGGAGAACACATAGCAACGCAGGATTTTTTACTTTGATATCTAATTTGAGGTTGTGGCTTTTGAAGAGCTTAAACATTTTGATGAAGGCATCTCTTGCTTTTTCTATTCTACATCTGATTTCTTGTTCACTGTTCGTTTACTAAGGTTCCCAGGTAGACAAATTTGGATACCCGTTCTACTGGTATATTTTTAATAAATAGTTTTCTTTCTTCTCTTTATTTATGACCATAAATTTTGTTTTGTTGATGTTCATGTTTAGCCGATATCGTTCACTTACTTCATTCACTTTGTTCATTAGCTGTTGTAGACCCTCTATAATATCTGCAAATATGACGGTATCATCTGCATAGCGGATATTATTTAGTCGTTCACCGAAAATTCCATTCTCACCGTTTTCCAGAGCTTCTCTAAATATCTCTTCTGAATACAGATTGAATATCAGAGGGGAGATGATACACCCTTGTCGTACGCCCCGCAGAATGTTAACTGCCTTTGTTGTTTCACCTCCAGCGTTGATTTTTATGGTGGCTGTCTGGTACTGACAAGTTTTGTATAATTCTGAGATCTTTATCATCCATTCCGGTGCCTTTCAGTACTTGTATCATCTTCTGGTGTTGGATTTTGTCAAACGCCTTTTAGTAGTCTACAAAGCAGGTATGAATGTCGCAACTCATGTCCCTACACCGTTGGAATAATACTTGTATACTGAACAGTGCTTCTCTTGTTCCCACTCCTTTCATGAAGCCAAATTGTGTGTCTGCTACTCTCTCTTCGCATATCTTGTATATTCTGGGATGGATAACCTTCAGGAAAAGCTTGAGTAAATGGCTCATTAAGCTTATGGTTCTATATTCTCCGCATTTCTTTGCCCCTTGTTTCTTGGGCAGCAATATAAATTCAGAAATGAGCCATTCTTTCGGGATATTGCCGGTGTCATAGATATTGTTAAATATTTTGCAGATCATTTATATTGATTCTTCATCCAAAAGCTTAAGGAACTCTGTCTGTATTCCGTCCGGTCCTGGAGCTTTGCCTTCTTTCAACGATTTTATGGCTGCTTCTATCTCACTTGTTAGTATTGGTGGTCCAGTTTCTGTTGATAAGGAAGGAGGATCTCCTCTCTCATCGAAGAACAAATTCTCTATGTATTTTTTCCAAGCGTCTTTAATACTCCCTTGGTCCGCAATAAGTTCTCCGTTGTCAATGACGAGTTTTCCTACTGTTCTCTTTTTGTATTTGCCAGTTATTTCTCTCACTCTTTTATGTACATTGAAGTCATCAAATCTCTGTTGCAGTGTTTCTATTTCATGGCATTTTTCTTCCATTTCTTTCTGCTTGGTTTCTCTGATCTTCCTTTGTATTTCACGGTGTATCTCTCTGTATGCGGTTATGTTATTCTGGTGTTTTCTCCTCTCTTCGATCATCTGTAGTATTTCCTCTATCATCCACGTCTTGTTTTGTCTTCATTCATTCTTCAGAAATTTGTCTGTGATCTCCTCTACCACTTTGTTAAGTGGATGTATTTTCTCTTCCGTGTTTCCGGCTTTTTCCTCGATTTCTCTACAGTTTT
Source organism: Pissodes strobi (assembly GCA_016904865.1). Taxonomy (NCBI): domain Eukaryota; kingdom Metazoa; phylum Arthropoda; class Insecta; order Coleoptera; family Curculionidae; genus Pissodes; species Pissodes strobi. The sequence goes on along the minus strand of MU183491.1, from coordinate 42,077 downwards.
CATTCAAGGCTTTACTTATTTTGTCCTTCAGTCGTTCAATTTTCTGATATCCTGTTTCTTAGGAATTTTTCGTTGTATTTTCTTATACTTGGTTTTGTATTCTCCTACTAGAGGGATGTGGTCGGACTGAATGTCAGCGCCTGGATAGGTTTTCACACTTGTGAAGCTGTTTCTATATCTAATCTATTTGATTTCTTATGATGACGTCTTCACCATTATCTCTAGGCGACTTCCACGTATACAGGCGGCTAGGTGGGAGTTTGAAAAAGGTGTTCAGAACAATTAAGTTGTGTTCCGTCGCAAACATACTCAGAGTTTCTCCTCTGTCGTTTCTCTCTCCGAGCCCGTGTGGTTCAACATGATGTTCTTCCCTTCCTTTGCCTATTTTTGCGTTGAAAACTCCCATCAATATACGAAGTTCATGTTTCGGTAGGTTCTTTATGGTACTGTATGGTTGCTGTATTTCTTCGTCACTATGATCGGTTGTAGGTGCGGAGACTTGAATGATATTAGTGTTCACTGGTGAAGCGTCGATTTATATGAGCAGGATTCTGTCGTTTACTGGGACAAAATTTAAAGTGTTTTACTACACTTTTGTGAACAAGCATTCCCACTCCGTGTTCGTATTTGCCATTCATGGATCCTGAATAGTAGACTGTGTCCATCTACGTCGTAGTAGCATTTCGCTTACACCCATTATGCTGATATTCATACGCTCCATCTCCTTTAGCGCACATTGAATTTTTCCAGCTTGAGCCATTGTTCTCACATTCCATGTGCATAGTATCTCAATTTGATTTGTGTTGGTCTTGTTGTGATTCATGTGTATGTTCATAACCGCTCCCCCGGAGATCCGATCGGGGAGCTTATTTCTCCGGACTTGTGATTTGATCTGAACATATCCATGATGATCTGTACTAGGGAAAATCAATATGATCTTTAATGCAGTGGTTTCCCCTTGCCTTCTGCATTCTCTTGCCGTTGGCCGTATTGGTTCATCCGCCTTTTGAACCGATTTCTCAGTCCAAGGACCAGAGATGGTCCTACCTCTTAACTGCTCCTCCACCCGAAGCTGTTGAAGGGGCGAATTCATTGATATATCTTTGGCAGAGGGCTTTTTCCACGAGAACGCCACAATTCATAAAAAAGCTCTATACAACATTTATAAGACCTAAATTGGAGTGCACTGTGCGCGGGTGGAATCAATGCTATGTTAAGGACATCGAACAATTAGAGACGGTTCAAAGAAGGGTAGCAAAAATACCAACTGAGCTGAAACATTTGGCATATTATGAAGAACGCTAACAATGCCTTAATCTCACGACACTGAAACGGCGGAGAGAGAGGGACGAGTTGATCGAAACCTATAAGATGCTTAATGGTCACTATTCGGAGGATATTAACATTGGTTTGCTCTTTACACTCGACATTAATGCCATCCTTAGAGGACACACACTAAAACTGAAAAAAGAAGAGAACTCAACCCTAACACGGAAAAACTTTCTGTCTAATCGTGTGGTGTATATGTGCAACTCTCTTCCTGAGGAAGCAAATAAAAATTCCTTCAAAAATCGGTTGAACAGTAACATGAAGGCAGTCAGTGAGGGGTTCGTACATTACCCACAGATCCAAATTCACATGAATGGTGTTAACATATTTACTGCAGAGGAGACTGATTATGGTGAGCTCGGGAGTGCTTGGCTCGGGGAGTGACGTTCAACATCAGGAAAAACTAAAGTACACATAGCAGTAGACTTATCGGATTTCCGCTTCATACTGCTGATGATAATAATAAAGATTCTTTAATAGATCACAGGAATTGATATATGTCCTTAGCTGGTTCGTTTTTGCCAAATTTACTATTTTAGTATTTATAGCCTACTTTTTAGTTTTGCAGATCCCTCGTACAATTTTTTGAATTTTGCCAATCTTAAGATTGGTAGTTTCTTTGGCTAAATGCCAATTTTCGGAATTTGATCCCAACAAGTACGTTACATACTCCCTAATTTGTAACGGTGATTTAATGCGCTCATGGTAGAATAGTTTTCAGATATTACTATAACTTATTTTTCTACTTCGTGTGTTTAGACTAGGTTTACGGTTGAAATTGCAGGTGTTAAATATAGTTTTCTATTTGCTAGAGAGATCCCTTGCAATTTCTCCTTTTAAAATGTTTCCAATAAGTATAGGAATAATTCTTCCAATGCGTCTCTTAGCAGTTTTCTATGGTGTAAATGTTAATATAATGTAGAAGTATAAAGGGTCGAGTCTGTCCTATACCTTCAGAATAATGATTTTCTTCTTCTTCTTCAGGTGCCTATCTGTTCCAGACGTTGGCTACCATATTGGCTAATCTAACTTTGTTTACAGCTGCACGGAATAGTTCGGTGGTTGTCATAGAAAACCAAGTTCTTAGTTTTTTAGCCATGAGATCATTCTTCTTCCTGCGCTTCTCTTTCCTTTCCCTTGTAATATACACTGCAAGAAATTATATCTGTTTTCGTTTCGCATATTGTAGTTTTCTTGTTTTAATTGTATTCATGATTTCCTTTTTCTTTGGCATTCTTTTAGGATTTCAGTGTTAGTTGCATGCTCTGTCCATGATTCTCTTAACATCCTTCTCTAGAGCCACATCTCGAATGCTTCGATCTTTTTCGTCATTATTTCTGTCAGTGTCCATTATTCCATTTCGTATAGTAACACGGGAAAAACCTAGCAGCGTAACATAGTTAGTTTTGTGGTCATGGTTAAGTTTCGACTTTTAAGGACTGCTGACATTTTGATGAATATCCTTCTGCTCTTTTTAATTCGGCATTTAATTTCTTGTGATCGTTGAGGATGGTGCCGAGATATGTGTCTTTGTCGACTCTTTTAATTATTGTTCCACTCTCTAGTCTTAGTTGTCGGGTGGGAACGTTGTTTTTGCTAATAATCATATAGTTAGTCTTATCCATGTTGATATCCAGTTCACATTAGTGGCTACTGGTTGTTAATCTAATCATTAGTTGTTTCAGCTATTCCATATTATCGGCACATATTACTGTATCATCGGGGTATCTGATGTTATTGAAGCGCTGTCCATTTACCAGAATTCAGCCGGAAAAATTATCTGGGCCTGGAGCTTTGCCATCCTTCATTTGCTTTATTATGGTTCTTACTGCTGCACTTAAGATATTTGGTTAGGTTTCTGCTTCTATTATGGCTGGTTCTGGCCTTTCATCTTGGAAGAGTTGTTCAGTATATAACTTCCAAGTGTTCTTGATTCTTCCTTGGCAATTATTATCTTTCCTTCGTTGTTTGTAAGTTTATTTGTCTGTCTTGATTCGTATCTTTCTTCCGTTATTTTCCGGTGTACGTTGAAGCTGTCGTGTTTCTCTTGGAGAAGTTCTATTTCTACACATTTCTCTCTGATGTCTTTTTCCTTCGCTTCTCTTATTTTTTGTCTTATAATTTTCTGTGTCCCTCTATATTGTTCAATATCCACCACTTTTCATTTCCATCAGCTTCAGAATTTCATCAGTCATCCACGATTTTTTCTTGCTTGTTTCATCTTTCTTCAGCTTCTCCTTTTCAATCTCCTCCACTGTATCGTTTAATCGATGTATTACTTCTTCTATATTTCTAGTCTCGTCCGATGCTATAAATCTTCCAGCTAACTCCCTCTCTATTTGTGTTTTTACATTAGTCTCTTTCATCTTTCGTAGGTCGCATCTTATGTTGTTATTCTTCTTTTTTGTTTTTTTAGTTCTAATATTTATTTCTCCCACTACCGGGTTATGATCTGTGTCCGCTCCTGGATACGTTTTCACAGAGGTGAAGCTGTTTCTATATCTCTGATTTACTAGGATATAATCAATTTGATTTCTCACAATCGTGTCCGGGGTGTCCATCGGTGGTCTCCAGGTATACAGCCTCCTTGCTTGGAGTTCGAAGAAGGTATTTAGTACAATAAGCTGATGTTCTGCTGCAAAAACACTTCTCTCTCTCGCCCCTTTCATTTCTATCCCCCAGCCCATGTGATGCAATATGTTCACCAGTTCTTCCTTTACCCACTTTTGCATTGAAATCCCCCATTATTATTATAAGGTCTTGATTGGGGATTTTATTCAAAAATATCTGATATCTGTGCGTAAAATTGTTCCACCTGCTCATCAGTATGGTGAGTAGTTGGGGCATATACTTGGATGATGTTTACTGGGACTGGGCTGCTTGCTATTTGGAGTAACAATATTCTCTCCGAAATAGTTGTTATTACACTTCTTGCGATGTTTCTCTACAATCAATCTTACTCCATGTTGATATTCTCCGTTGTTTGTTCCTGAGTAATATATTTTATACTCAACATTTCCAGTTGTCATCTCATTTCGCTCACGCCCATAATCTTGATATTCATTATTTTCATTTCCTCCATAGCATTGTGCATTTTTCCTGCTTGAGCCATTGTTCTCACATTCCATGTGCATATCCTAATAGATGTTTTACTCTTGGATGTAAGCCTGCATTTATCAGCTAACGAAGGAATGTTTCAGAAACTCGGCCCGGAACGCTTCTAACAATAAATACATGACATTGTGCCACTCTTAAATATGAAAAATTAAATATTGTCATAAATTGGATAACAATGCAATTGGATTCTCAATCACTTTCTTTACCAATAGGTGGATATTTAGACTCTAAAGCCCATTTGTAGGCCGACCTTTACAATATCAAGTTCAACCACAGCTAGATTTAAACCATAAAGAACACAATATTGATCAATTAACTTGTTATTCTAAAAACACAGTTTATACCGTACAAAACGGTATAAACTGTGGTAAAAGTCTGCTTTGATCTGACTTTTACATCAAGTAAAGCAATATTACCTTTAGCAGAGACATGTTTCCGCCTTTAGGTTAAAGTTACCACCGGTTATGATAAAAGTCGGCCTTCAGCGGCGGCGATAAAGATCCGGAGGCCTCTCCACCAAATGTTGCTAAGACATTAATTCATTAGGAATTTTGGCAATGAGGTTGAAGGGGCCCCTTCTGGAGCTGCTATTTTTTTAAATTATAAACTAGGTAGGTATGTGTGTTTGTTGTGTGTACCAATTTCTCAATCATTTGAAACTTGAAGTAATAAAATGAAGTAATAAACGTATTTTCTACCATAAAAAGTGTTTTCTTATGAATTTGCCCCATAAATATCGAAATACATAATTCGGTCCTTTTCCAAACATATTTTCTATTTTTACTGTGTAGGAAGAAGGAAGGTAAATATTGTCCGAAATACCTTGGCAATGGATAAGTTAATTCGTGCATAACGTACAAAATTGATAATGAATTTACATATTTTAACTAATCTGTACTCAACGTCTAGCTTATTTAAATTGCTCTTATTGTTTTCCCGGTACAAACTCGAGATCGAAGCGTGTCCTGAAAAATGCAAGTTGGGGTGTTACGCTAACGGTACTCTATTTGGAGTTGGTTGTGTTCGGACGTGGGAAGGAAGCCTGGTTTTCTAACCTGACTTCGCACGGGAAGTGCACGTGATTCACGGCAGAAAGCGTTGGGGGCCCCATCGGTTCGAAAGGGGAAGTCTTGGCCGGTTAGGACAGTGTTTAGGGTGGGTCGCTTAATGTAGGGTCGATTCCTACGAAGATTCTTCCAAATTCCTGCACATGATCTGAAGGAGATCGGGGCGTAGGCCCTGCGGATAGAGGAAGTCTCTCTGACAGCAACTGGTTATATCTGCATTGTGTGAAGCCCCTTTGTATAAGACACTAGCCGTGCAGTGCATTACCTTATTTTTGTAAAGATCGGGAATTTCCAGAGGCACAGGCCCGTCTTATTGGAGGTTCCTACCGATTAAGGCCCTTCAAACCGGAATAACGTGTAACGGATGTAGAAGGGTAGCTCTACCTCTCCCTAAGCGCCGGACGAAGGGCGGTGCTGGCGTATTGCCTACGAGCAGAGCCATTGGTTCCCCGAAAGGGGGACTGAACAAGCAGTAACAGTATAAAATGACTCAGTAATAGGGCGGAAGACTGCCCCCCTCCTCCTTTCTCAACCGGGCTTGGGACCGGCAATGGCGGAGTTACGAATGCCGGACAAAAT
>MU183491.1:20614-35975 GCA_016904865.1 Pissodes strobi | reverse complement strand
AAATTAGGGGGTGTTGTGTTGTAGCGACTTTGGCTTTGGTCCCAGAGGGTAAACTTGCACTAGTCCAATCCAATTCATCTACTCTAATGAAGCTGATGAAGAAAAGAAACTGAAAAGCGAAGAATATTGTGGATATTTGCAATTCAGGATGACTCTAGAGCCAATCGGAACAAAGCAATTAGGACTCTTGAAGAAACGGCGTCAGTCTACCTACACATTTCGAACAAAATAAAGAGGATGGCCAAAGCTATGTAGCCCAATGCTGGAAACTAAATGACTCAGTAATAGGGCGGAAGACCCCTTGTCAAAGGTATGCTCATGAGATGAAATTATTGAAATTCCTTATCTGTCAAAGTTTATAAAATATTTAAGTAACTATGTATTGTTAAACAAACCACTGTATATTTATAGATTAATAGCCCTAGTACGATTTTTTACACCCTAATACCTAATAAACAAATATTCTACCATAAATTGTTTTTTTTCTTAATTGGCCGCATAAATATCAAAATAATGCGTTTCAAAAATACGTTTGTCCAGGAAGGAGGAAGGTAAATATTGCACAAAAATACCTTGGCAATGGATAAGTGCTAATTGAAGACCTTGGTGCAAAACCCGGACAAGTCCATATTTTATAACTTTTGGGAAATTAAAAAAAACCTTCTATTTTTCAATGCTTATGACAAACAGGTAGCATACAAGCTTTTTATTTAAGACATATCGAATAAAATTGTTAGGCAAATATTAAAACCCAATATTATTGAAAAACATAGGAGCTAGAAGATTTTGAAAATTTGGACTTGTCCGTTTTTTGCACCAAAAAAAAATAAAAAACGTTGTAAATGATAACTCTTAAGGGGTTTATTTCTATAAATCTCTATATATTCGATTTATTTCGATGTATTTTTAATTTTTAGTTATTTTAATTATTTAATTTTTATTTTATATATATTTCTATATATTTTCGATACATATTTTATAATATATCTCCTCCAAAGGTAATATAAAAAAACAAAAAACACTGTAAGTAACTTAAAGGTTTTATTTTTTTCGTAAACTGATTACAGCTCAATGTAGAACAGAAAATTAAATTTAAATAAATGATGAATCAGACTCATGGGATCTCTCTTCAACTACTTCGTCTTCAGGTGGCGGTTCAACAGTCGGCTCTCCTACAAAAATGTGTTTGTAGTACCACTGATCTACAGCTGGAACATATTTTTCTACGAGGGTTTTAACGTCTTGAAGCTTTTTTTCATTAATAGGTAAATAATACACTTGGATCATGTTGGATGTTGGTAGTGACAAAACAGTTGTTGTTCTAGATTTCAGTGCGGAATATCTAGTGAACAATGGAACTTTACCGGCTCCCAATAAATCACAGCAGTCACTGAATAAATATGATGAACAGTGCTGCCAATTGTATTTTCTATACTGCTCACAAAATATAATCCTGATTACTCACAAATTACTCACAATCCCTTAGATGCCCGATTACTTGAAATTACTGACAATTTCAATACTAAAATGCTTATTTTTTTTAAAGAAAAAAGATGTATAATACATTCGTTTATTTGTTTTGGTGAACTGAGTGACGAAGCGACCCACGCGCCTAATGTCAACATTAATGTATGACGTCATAACTAGTAAGGCTTTTAGGCAAACAAAATTAATATGAAATAAAAATCATACAATTTACTCCCGAAATTACGAGGCGGTGCTAGCTATGGTCGCCAACTTTTCGCTATAACAGATCAGAAGTCAGACGATTAAGCTGAGCTAAGAAAGAACAAAGAAAACCGGCCTTTAGGGAGTTCACAAAGATAAGATATAAAACTTGGTAGATCCGCGGAAAAAAAAATCCGAAATTCCGTACAGTCTCGTATAAAGGCACTGTAAAATTCCGCGACCTTTGCGCCCTCTATTATTACTAGCGCCAACATACAAAGCTACCAGGCAGGATAGAGATCCGGCGCAAAAACTAGCACCCTCTATTTGCCAACAACAACACTAACAACCGAAAATATCAATAAATGTTAACTATAAGAATGACGTAAGGCGAAATACTTTTTAATATTTTCCATCTGACTAATTAAAAATATTGAAAATAATTACTAGTCGATTACTCACATTTTACTCACAAAATGGCATTACTCACAATTTCGCTCACACGATTTGAATTTACTCACAAATGTGAGTAATTACTCACAAATTGGCAGCACTGATGATGAACCCGTGTGCTTGCCAACCGTCCTTACTACGACTGTTCCGCAGACAAGTCCTAACCGGTCGACGCGCGACGGTGGCTATTTTGGTGCAAAAATCGGACTTGTCCTGGACTTGGCTGTTTCTTGCACCCAAGAATGCCGCGGCCAAGTCCTAAAGATCTATATTTACGTTATTTTTCGTTGGACTTGGCTGATTCTTATACCAATCGATCGGCGATGTTTTAATGCATATAATTTAACGGAAAACGCCATTTCGACCAAAAATGGACTTGTCCGGTTTTTGCACCGAGGTCTTCAATTCGTGCATAGCATGCAAAATTGTCATGAAATTGGCATATTTTATTTAATTTTTACTAGTCGATCAAAGTATTACTCAATTTTCTAGATGCCATACATGTCACCAAAAGCTGTTTGGTCGATTGCAATCCAGTCACCAGGCAGCACAGTGTCATATATATGCGACGTTGCCAGGAATACGAAAATATCTACTGCTGTCAAACGAATAATGTACCGAAATTAATAATTAAATTTTTGTAGTTTCGAATCATTGACAATATATTTATTACACGTTTCGAATTCACTTTCCAGTCATCATCCCGTGAAACGGCACCCTCGTGGTGCCGCTTGAACCCTGTTTTGAATATTTCATTACCAGAATGTTATTATTGAGATTTCTAATCTTAAGATCTGGCAACGCAGCGGGAAGAAATTCAAGATGGCGCGAGCCATTTTGACGTTCTGAGCAAGACTAAAAAGTTTTTTCGAATTATTTTTAACATTTTTGTTTGTTTTGTTGTCAAAATTACTGTAACCTACTAAATTAAGTGCCCAGTGCCTGTGTGTAGTGAAATTGTCCTAAAAATAATTTGAGCACCTGGACGTCATTATTTGGGAAAAGTTTACAACTCATCAAAATAACACACCACAGGTTTTTTTATTTTTTTCATTATTTATTAAGGCAAATCCCATTAGATTAAGAACTTTCTTTTACTTATTTAAGAAAGTACTGAAGAAAGTAAAGTTAATTTAGAGAAACGGCAAGGAACAAGCAAAAACCAAAATTTGTAAACATACATGCCTTATCACACATTTCTAGAATAAGAAAATTATTGTTACTGAAACTAAATAAACCATGGAAGCAATGCAATATGAACTAGCTCGTAACATGACTCTGTTATTTTTCTTCGAGCGATTGCTCGATAAGGGAGAACCTCGCACCCTACACGATTTAAGTTGTCAGTTCGGCTCTAAGGGATTTACAAAAGAAATGAGGCAAATTGCTGGAGGTTCACAGAGCGGACTTAAGAAGTTCCTTAATCAATATCCTTCCTTATTTTCCCTGGAGGGAGAATATGTTACCATAAATTCCTTCCAACAATGTGGAAGCAAGAGTGCAGCAGGTAAGTTACGGCTCTTTTCTTCATTTATCGGATAAATGCATGAAGGTGACCTTGGATAATTCGTGAGCAGTATTGCATAATTGTAATATTGGGTGCTACTTGAAAAGATGGTTATTTAAAAATGAAGAGCAATTGATATTTGGAATATTTCCTTCGAGGCCCTGTTTTCCCATATATTGGCTTTATTGGATATGGATAATTTATTTTGATTGGACAACAGTACCTCAGGGAAGTTGAAATTAAAAAACTGAATTGATTTGCAAAAAGTCAAGTTTTAATCATCTCCTGATGATGCTAACATGGTCGGCATTGTGGATAAATTCATATTCAAACATAAAAATTCATCACCTTTTGATTGAGTTTCGGCAGTAGACATTGCTAGTATTCTTTTGGATCACAATAATGAATTCATTCTAAATTTTGCTGATGACACTAACTTTCTGATATATGGCAAAACAATTGATAATATCGTCAACAAGAGCAGACTACTAAGGATTAATTTGCTGAAAATAAACTAATCTTAAACCATGGAAAAACTGCCTGTATGTTTTTCTCAATTAATGCTAGGTTCTCTCACCCAGAGAACTTTGAATTTAATAAACAAATAATATCATACACTTCAACAGTAAGATTCCTAGGCATAGACCTATCTAGTTCTATGGATTGGTCTATACACATAAATATTTTATGCAGCAAATTAGCTCCTGTCTGTTATGCAATAAGAGTCCTGTTAAGAAACATTACAAAAGAGAATATCTATAGGAGCAACTTATTATAATATATCTACTTTATTTTTTTCTGACACTTATTATTCAATTGTGGCAATATGATTTGTTTCTTGTATTGTGTACAATTTGTCTAATAAAAGATATTTGAATTTGAAGAGGCCCTGCTTGCTGTTTAATATGGTAATTTCTGGTCACTTGTAAAATATGGTATTGAAATTTGGGGGGGCTCAAGTAGCATGGAAAGTGTTTTTTTATGGCAGAAAAAAATCATAAGAATCATATTTGTAATTAATTATCGCCAGTCTTGTAGAGGCATGTTTAAGCGGAACAACATGTTGACTGTATAATGTGTCAAATTAATTTCAAGAAACCCTCATGATTTTTCAAAATACGAAAGGGGTCATCTGTTAAATGCTCGTAGGCTGGAGACTTCTGACTACCCTAGGCATAGAACAACAGCATTCGAAAAGAATACAATATATAGGTGCCTTAAGTCTTTCAGCAATCTCCCAGATAGTCTCAGATTGCTTAAGGGCGATCAAAAGTCTTTTGTCAAAAATGTTAAAAGGTTTTTATGTGATTTAGAGCCATATAGTTTGAATGAATTTTTTGACCGCAACTAGTTGGTTTTGTTTTGTTTGAAGTTTACTTCTGACTCATGTCGATAAATGTACTGAGTGTTTTTAAATTTGTGATTTCTTGTTGGAATATAACTTTTTCTAGTTTTAGATTCTACTGTTTAGACCTGTTTCTCAGATTTTTTTGTATAGCTATTAATCTTGGGAAATAAATGCTATTATGATTTTGATTTTGTGTTAGCTGATATACTTATATCAGAAATCCAGGAAAAACTGATATCACTGTCACCGTGTGCCAAAATAATGCAGGGGAACTAAATTGTGTAGACAAATTAGGATTAATTTTATTTAACTTACACCTTGGCTTAAAACACCTGATACAAATCTACCTATAAAGATAAGAGTAAATAAATCAAAATCATGAAACAAAATTTGTGCTATCCTAATACTGATGAAATTGCCAAATGTTGATAAGCATTTCATCTATCTTATCTTCCCCTCATTCCCAATCTGTTTGTGATATAGTACTTATGTAAGATAATCACCATTATCTACCTAAATGATTATATCAGGGATTATGCAACCTGAGGATACATTTTTATTGTTGCAAAACTGGATATTGCATTCCTTTATTTATTAGTACTTATATTTAACTATTATTATACACATTTCTCAGAATAGTACTAATTAAAATGAATGCCTGATTAACATAGACACTTGGTATTCTAAAACATGCTTTTAAATATTAAAATTTCGCCTTATCATTATTTACATATTTAGTCTATAAAACTTTACAATTTGAAAATTCAAGGTATGTCATCACCAATAATAATGCGCATAAAATTATTAATTATTTATAGTTTAGCTCCTAAAAATTACTTATGAACTTTAGGAATCTGCTGGCTCAAGAAGCGATCATTTACTCCTCATTAACAGTAACAATACCTAATTGTTTACTAGTTATTGTTAAACTGTTTAAGATACAATCATTTTCCCATTATTAATATTCAACGGGTCGCCGCTTTCTTTTTCAGGTGATTTGATTGTAAAAAATAGCATCGCTTTTTACTTTCTGATGAGGAATTTAGTACTTGAATGAACTGTAAAGTCTCATTATCGAGGGGTAGTTGCTGAGCCATATGCAATTACCATTTCAGGTTAAAATAATTATTTATTTTTATTTTCCCATGTATTTAATGTTAACCCAAATTATTAACTTGCAGAAAATTATTCAAATGTTGTACTCGTTGAGGCGTAGGATGAAAGGGTGTCTCATTTTTTGTTTTTAAATGCTAAATAATGATGGAACAGAATTAAATGTATTTCTAGTCAGATAATTATCGATCTCCTCAGCTGAAATGTTCTTAAAATTCGGAAGACACTGTAGATTATATTACAAAATATACTAGGACCATTCCTCCTTTAATAAAACCTTAAATAGTCGAAATGGGAAATCATTTTTTAGGTGGCAAGGATTACAATACACTGGCAGTTGAATATTTTTCCGAAAAACTGCTTCAATATGGAGAGGGAACAGAAGTGCCTATTAGGAGTCTTTTGGGCCACAGGTATGACGCAAAATTTTGAGGTCTTCTTTTTTATAGATTGTGAATTTTGAAACGTGTTTTAGGTCCCAAGCATCGCCAGAAGTCCGACACGTCTCGGGGCAACATTTTCACGAATTCAGGGACTTTTTATTGAAACACTCGGCAACCTTTGCGATCGATGATGAAAAAGAAACGGTGGTTTTGTCTAATTATAGTCAGGTAATTTACAAACTCACTAATTTTATGTTAAATTCCTCAATAGTGCAGGACTTTAAAAGTCGTTTTTTTTTGTAGGTACATTCGCACTATCCGAATACCGAAATGCACTTTCATCCAGATGTACAGATAGATCCCCAAGAAACGCAGACGCTTTTGGATTTCTTGGCACAATGTATAGAAGTTAAGGTAAGCAGACAAAAAATCCCTATTTAAGTTTATGGTACAATTCCTATTATTCAAGATCTAAATAAATACACGTGAAGCTAATAAATTAAATTACTTTTTACACAGTCAACATGCTATATCTATGATGAGGTGAAATTAATATGAATTGATGATGGATCATTATTTTTCAGCATAAACAATTAGACTTATTGGAAGAGAAAGCTAAAGTGTGATTTTACTTCCATAAATATGCACAACACGAATAATTCAGTAGGAATAATTATTGTTGTATGCACTATTTTAGGTGATCTTTATGTTATATTCTTGAAAAGTAAGAGGGGGAAAAATTCACAGCTTGTACTATATGAGATTGTAATTAAAATTTGTATTTTGGCTAGGAATTTGCTGTAAATATATTGTGCATTGTCTTTAAATTCGCAATTTAAATTGTGTAAATTGTTATAACAACACACTCGAGTGAATTGTAGGTGCGCTGTCGCCTTTAATGTAATGTCGACATATAGTATTCAGTGTTATGATCTGAATCTGAATATTCCTCAAGCGATCAAAGGTCCTAGACTTATGATGAAACTGTAGGAATTAAATCATTGTAAAAGGACCTGTGCATTTACCAATAAAATAAACTTGCCTCCTTGTGTAAATGAAATAATTGAAACTTATATTTCGAAATCAGGTTAGAATTTATTATACGACAAATGGTTATGTGATTATTTGACAGAAGTTGAAAAATTAATTTTGATAAATTGCTTATCACTTGTCATGAATTTTCGACTTGTTAGCATCCCAAAATTCTCAATTTCCAGGGTCCAATTTTAGTAGAACAGCTCTTCCAGGTAGTCAGTTGCAATCTTCCCGAGAACCTGTGGTCGAATCTGTTTAATACTCCTACTCAACTGTCCAGCTTCTTAAGGCTGTTCTCCGACAGTTTTCATATCCAGGCCAATTTGGTCACCTTATTGCAAACTCCGAGGATAAGCCAGAAACATATCACTGCTCAGGTAGGTTTACCTGTTTCTTAAAACGTAACTAAGATAAATTCTGACATGTATTTTGCTAAAAAATGGTCATGAAATTGAAATTTGTATAATATAAGGCACTGCATGTATTAGGATCTTGAAAGGGTTTGTATATTTTGATGTCTACGGAAGGTTATGAAGAATAATATGCATTATCACTAATAACTGACATCAACACTAGGTTAGGAATCAGCCAGAGTGATCATGTACATATAAAGGCCCTTCCCCTCTCAATTATTGAACAGCTCACTATGAGACGATAAAATCGCTAATCAGGGATTTTCCATATGACCATGGGAAGTCCCCATATGATAGTCTGTCAATCCTCCTTGCAAGGATCAGAACTGACCATATACCCAACAGAAGGGAGAAGAAAAATTATCATAAGCCATGGATATCAAGAAAATAAATAAAGAGAAAGCTGTTTTACATTTTGAATCTGTGTGCACTGATGTGCTGTATTTGTATGACTGTAGAATTATTGGAATTTGAAAAAAAATTATTTAAATACGTCAACTTCAAATTCTTTGTAAATGTGATATTGTATGTGTATGACTTTATTTAGCTGTTATACTACTTTGATGATTTTTTTATTTGTTTGGTATTTATTTTTTAATTAGAATATTTTTAATTATCTCTAATTTTTTGATTCTTTAGGGTATCTGTAAATCTCCTAATTTTCTTGAAATTATATACCTATTTCGTTCTTAAACTAAGTAGCCTAAATCCTAGAATATTTTCTCGGAGACCTTCTAAATTATATTGATTAAATTGATCTTCTTGTAAAGACATTTTCTAGAGCTGATCTCAATTTTTAGGTTGATTTAATTAAGGAAAACAAAGCGAAGGAACTGCAGAGGAACAATGAAGAGGTTAAAAACGCAAAGAATATTTCCAATAATAATTTGCCCGAAAAGCCACAAACTGATATCAAACTTCCAACTCAAAATTCAATTGAAAAGGTCAGTGTGGGTTAATATTTTGTTCCAGAGTTGTTTCCGGTTTTGTTGGCAATATCTGCCTTGAATAAGATTATATAATAGCAATCACAAATGTTGTATGTATTTCATATTATCTGATTGTCTACATAATCAATACTTTGAAGATATTAGTTTGTTTTTCAATTATTTATTTAGATTGAAAAGAGTCAGCCACCGTCCCCTGTTCAAAATGCACCACTGAGTCCCAAAACGATCAGTGACAGATTAAAGCAACCCAGATTGCAGCAAAGGCAAATGGAATTTCAGCAACAGAAGTCTCTAAGTCCTGAACCCCCTGTCGCACAAAACGCGGTTTATGAGGATAAAAAAGGAGTCAGTTTTAGGATAGGCAAGTATAATCCGAAATCTTTGAGACTCTTTTTTGCCTTTTCAATTCAGTTAAACAGGAGCAGGATTGAGGATTTTATTTTTTACAGGCAAGCATTCACCACCAGCTAAAGAACAGCAGGTTATAGAAGTTCAAGCACCAGAACCACCAGTTCCAGATCTGAAACTCATAACGTCCCCAGTTAAGCAGACGAATTATAATCAAAGTTTGAAACAGAGGATCAATAATTTGGTGTTAAAGACTTTGCAAGAAAATACAGGTATAACAATCGAGGTTCCCCAATTATTGCGACATTTACTTATGTTATTTATATCTCTATGATAATAGCCTTTTGTATCTTATTCAAAACTAATATAAACTGTCTTGCGATTTTATTTAGAATAGCAATGTAAATTGTGAAGGGTAATCGGCGGAAAGGAGCCAAATACGAACTGACAATTTTGAACCCATTTTTGGCTAGTTCAGAACGGTATCCCATAAGAAGTATATCTTTATTTCAGGGAGGGATCGACAAGCTATGTTAAATCAGCCCCAACCCTATAATGATACATGGAAAATCAAGCTGTTTCAGAACACAAGGGTGATATGTAGCGTCAGAGAGTGCCAGCTGGTTATAGACGATATAATGAATAGGAAAATCAACAATAAAGTATGTATAAATCATAAAACGCTTCATAATATCTAAACATTTGAATATCTTACTTAGACATGAATTCTGCTTAAGTCTAAGCAATAAACGTAAGTATATAAAGCCCTAACAAGGCTTGCACTGATATATGGGGCGCCGGTTTGGGGTACCGCGATAAACATGTCCCAGAAAAAACTTAAATAATGCAGAACAGCCGCCTTTCCGACGGGGTGGTATACCAGAATCGGATCTATGGATGAGTGGTTGTTCTTTATGAAATTAGAATTCTTTCAGATTTTTTATTGGCAAACAACAAACGTTTATTTAGCCAATATAATATGTTATCATCTTAACTGGCTAAAAACGGTGTTTTCTTGTAAACCAGTTGGATATTTTAATTTTAGGCTCGAAATGCTTCACCTAACCCCAACTGGCCCTTCGGCGATGATAAAGTAATCGTCGGATTCGATTGTGAAGGTATTAATCTTGGTGTTAAGGGTCAACTGACTCTGCTTCAGATAGCGACGATGGCCGGGTTTGCCTACGTTTTTGATTTAATTTCTTGTCCTCAAATGATTGAGGCCGGACTAAGGAAACTTTTGGAGAGTCCGGATGTTATTAAGGTAAATTATATTCAAGTGTAAGGATGGTTCTGTATGCATAAAATTTAAATGATTTATAGATCGTACACGATTGCCGCAACGATTCAGTTAACCTCTTCCAACAATTCTCCATATCCTTGAATTGCGTGTTCGATACGCAAGCAGCGCACGCGGTTCTCACCTTTCAAGATACTGGACGGCCTGTGTACAAGGCTAAAAGCGTAGCTTTAAATGCACTCTGTGAAATTTATGGAGCTACTGTCAATCCTATGAAGGATCAGTTGAAAAATATCTATAGGTAAGCTTTCTAGTATGATGTAGATACTTGTAGTATAAGATTAATTTTGAATTTGTGTACTAATCTTAGATACAGACGCTCGATCCGGTCTTTGAGCAAACTTCTTGCTTTGTATGTAGGAACTGGGAGAGAACTCTGTAAGAAAATAGTCCTAAAGTCGGTTCCGATTACTGTTAAAGGCAGTATCGTTCCTTATAATTCATATAAGAATATTAGTACTTGTGCGGATGAAGCTTTAGAATTGTCGACTACAGAAGTTCAGACAAATTGTTTCAGCACCTTAAGTGGTACGAGTAAATCTTTTTTAGGTTTAAAGAAACCAAACATAATATGTTCCTAGCTCTGCTGAACATCTAGTCTGTCAGGAATAAAGTAAACGAACTAAAAATGTTTCTGGAGTCTGTAGAATTTCCCAATATTTTAATTTTGGTGTAGCATGCATTAGCTTAAAGAGAATGAACCGCTTAATATTATAAACTATTATTTGTTGTTAAAATTTTTTCGCTGACATTTTTTACATGGGGAAACACTAATAATATGCTCCATGAGAGTTTTATGGAAAAATGTAAATTTATTAGCGTAAATAAATTTGATCACTTGGAGGAAAAAACCTTTGAGTTCACGATAGTCTTTACCAATAACTTATCGTTATACATATTGGCAATCTACAGATCTCATCAAGGAAAAATTGAAGAATTCTTAGGTAGGCTGGAGACCCTTATATGTTCTATTTCTATAAACTCTCGACTAATTTTATGTGAAGATTTAAATGTAGACTTTTCTGAACAATTAGATAAATACACTAAATCCTTATATATTGTAGTAGGTATAACGTACCCGGGTCGATTCAACATAGTTAAGATAGATAAGTTGAGCTTTGTCCTTATTTTGCCAATGATCGTCAAAATAGATTAAAAATAAAATCAATACCTACGTTGTGTTATTATTATATCTTACACAATTTTTAAGTATTCGGATTGCGCTTCGACTAAACACAATTAGGGAAATTTGAGGGAACGGTGCGTCATGTAATTAAACCACAGATTCCTAATACGCCTAATTTATTGAAGAAAAACGTGCCATACTCCGCCTGGAATTCACGAGGGAAAAGAGCATGGCAGAGAAAACCTCGATCCCAATTCCTAAACCGAGTTATGCTGTACAAACTTTATTAGTATAACAATTAATTAAATTACTGTCTCACGCACCGCAATTTGTCGTTCCACACTTGTGACAATACTACAATACATTCAAAACTGAAGAGTTTAGTATTAGTTAGCCAGACGTCGCCAGCAGGTACTGAGGTCCCGTACGGGAGGCTACTCAGCTATAGTTGCAAATTGAGCCAATATCATTTCATTTCATTTCATTTCATTTATTTATTAGTGCCAATATACAAAAGAGTATTTACACACGTCAGTAAAAAGAGAAATTACTAAAACTTACAACTAAAACAGTTGACAAACATTTAAAAGAGTTAAAATTTGGGAACAAGTAAAATATATAACTAGCATAACATAACTGGACTGGACTAAGTACAAAAAATAGACAATAAAGTTTAAAAGTATGACACGTCAAAATTAAAATTTAAATATTCGTCAATGCTATAGAAAGCTCTGCTGATAAGAAACTTTTTTACTGTCCTCTTGAATGCTGCAAGGGGGAGCTCCCTGACAACTTGAGGAAGCTTATTATAAAAAATCAGAGACAAACAGCCGGGACCATCCCTACACCTCTCAAGACGTCTGTAAGTGGACACCAAGTCACGTCTCCTGCGAGTGTCATGATTATGCAAGTCGGAATGTCTAACTAGTTGGTTAAGCCTAGTTTGCACAAATAGCAGGCACTCTAAAATGAAAATAGACGGTAACGTTAATATCCGAAGAGAGATAAATGCAGGATGGCAATCCTCTCTGTACTGTAAACCCCCCACAACCCTTACTGCCCTTCTCTGTACTCGAAAAACATCCATGGCTCCAGGTGCATGTCCCCAAATTAATATGGCATACGCAATGTGAGAATGGCAAAGAGAGAAATAAGCCTGCAATAGAATTGATCTAGAAACATTATCAGAGAGCCTACGCAAAAGAAATATGTTAGAGCTTAACTTAGCTGAAATGCAGTCAGTATGAAACCCCCATCGCAGTCTTGCATCCAGGTGCACCCCAAGGAACTCCACACACACACCTTCACACTCAGTAGGAAGCTGTCTCATAGAAAATATAATTTTCTGGGTTTTTTGGACATTCAAAAAGAGCCGGTTTGCTGTGAACCAATCCACTGCAGTATTAAGTGCCTCACTTGAGGCTGCATCTGCCACATCAACCTCTAGACCAGTGCTGGATATGGTGGTATCATCCGCAAAGAGTGTATATTTGTTAATGCGGTCAATGTCAGGCAAATCATTGATGTAAATTAGAAATAATAGAGGGCCCAGTATTGAGCCCTGTGGCACCCCCACCTTTACCTCTCTCTCTGACGACCTCACACCACCAACATTCACAACCTGGAATCGGCCGGATAGATAACTAGATATAAGATGTACACTGATTTCATCAAATTTGTATTTACACAGTTTTTGTAAGAGCAGGTCATGGGGAACACAATCGAAGGCTTTGCTTAAATCACAAAATGCAGCCGACAAGTATCCCCTACCCTCAAACACCTCCTGAATTTGCGACACAAGATTCAAAACGGCCAAAGTTGTACTACCTCCCCTCCTAAAGCCAAACTGTTGGGGCTTTAGTAGATTGTGAGCCTCTAAGAAACTAACTATGCGAAAGGCCATAAACTTCTCGAAAACCTTTGACAAAACAGGAAGTAATGAAATAGGTCTAAAGTTACTAGGATCAGTTGTAGCACCCTTTTTATGAATTGGTACCACCATGGCTTTCTTAAGGACTGACGGGAAAACACCTGCTCTGATGCAGGAATTGATGAGTTTTGTTAGGGGTATAAGAATAATGTTTTTGATGCTCTTTATGAGCTCAGTGGTCAGGCCAAAGAGATCCCTGCTTTTTTTATTCTTTAGATTGGTAATAATGTCTCGTATGTCATTGAAACTAGCCTCGCCAAAAGTGAACTCTTCCACCTGCCGTATGTTCAGCAAATCAACTGGATCAAGATTAGAACCATTCAATTGACTTTGCAAATCAGGAGCTATGTTGACAAAGAAGTTATTAAAATCATCAGGTGAAACATCATATTTTGGACTATCATTTATAACTCCACGATACTCATTAATGATATTCCACATACATTTAATTGGGTTTGTAGAGTTGCTAATGAGGTTGTCATTGGAAGCAATTTTGGCCTCTTTAAGAACAGAATGATACCTTTTTTTATATTCATTTATTTGGATTTTTGGAGCATCAGAAGGAGTTTGGTTATATAAAGCCTTCAAAAAATGAAGAACTTCCCTCATTGATTTTACCTCATCAGTAAACCAATTAATAGTGCGATTCTGATCGTTCCTTTTGTGATAGGTTCTCTCTGGAAAAGAAGCAAGAAATGCCTCCGTCAAGGAGTCTTGAAGGAGAGTAAATTTTTCATCCACAGTCAAGGAGTTACACTTAAGAAATTCCCAATCCAATTGTTCGACAAATAAATAAAAGGCCATTTTACCTTCCATTGAAATTGGCCTACAGACTGTCTTAGAATATGCAGGCTTACCTTTTTTATGAGGAAGTTGGAATTTGACAAGTTGACCAAGATGATCAGATAGCGCAGAGTCAACCACCGAGACCCAGTAGTTCCTTTCCTCCAGATCAGAGAAAACATTGTCAAGGCAACGACTCTGATGAGTTGGTACATTAATCATCTGAAATAGACCAAAAGAGTTAATAAGACTACAGAGAGCCTTACTATTTTCCGATTCACTGCCAAAATAAACATTAAAATCTCCTGCCATAAGGACATGACCGTCTCCCCGGACAAAGCTGAGAGCTCCCTCAACAGCATCCAAGAACACCTGAAATGAACCAGATGGTGATCGGTAAAGTGATATTATATAAAGTTTAAGTTTCTTTAAATATATACAACATATTTCTATTGACATTTCAACCGACATAGCATTGATTTCACATACGACTGTAAAATCATAACTTTTATCAAGCAAAATTGCAGCACCTCCTCCTCGATGATCTTTTCGGCAGATAGAGGTAGCCAATTTATGTTTGGCTAGCTGAAGCCCCTGCACTTCAGATTCACATAGCCAATGTTCACTGAGGCAAATAATGTCAGTATTCAAATCCTCAATGAAAGCTTCTAGTTCATTAATTTTCTGCCGGACTAATTGAATATTAATATGAAACAAGCGGATTATGTTGGCTTGTTTATTTGTCTCCTTGTGGAACCCTGGTTCCGCTGTAAATTCTGAAAATGGTTGATCAAGGTGCCTTCCGGCCACAGCTCAGATGCCATTACTTCATGATGCTTATCTTCCGGTACGCCCAGTCTGAAGGAACTTTTTACTTTTGCATTTGTAGTTGACATTTTGTTACAAATACAATTTTCACCCAAACTATGACTGTTGAGAAACTCAATGATATCAAGTTCTCTAGTACTTGGTTCAAAACCTGATACATATAACCAGACTCTTTT
>MU183491.1:0-19816 GCA_016904865.1 Pissodes strobi | reverse complement strand
AATGAAAATAGGAGAAATATTTATGCAAATTATGTTAATAACAATATGAAAAGGTATACACATGTTAGGCCATCAAATATTAATTATCAATGAGTATAAAATATATAATGGTACAAATTATGATAATAACAATATTATAAGTTTCATTTTACCGACTTGTAATGACATAATATTGCAACACAGAAGCAAAACAATTCACCAAAATAAACTGTACACTCCGCTGGCTTCTGACTCTCTATTTTTCGTTCTCGAGCAATACCTTTCGGATCTCCTCCAAAAAACCTCGCAAAAACTCGACTTCAATTTATGACTGGATTTATCTTTTACATGTATAAAGGGTGTCTCAAAATATATACATATATAGGGTGTCTCAAAAATGAATGTATCAGGTCTAATGAAATAGTATTTTAAAGAGATGGGTTATCTCAATATTTACTTATTTATTTATCCTCAAGTATCAACAGATACAAAGCATCCAGTTACAGATACCGTGCTGCTGATTGTGACTTGTAAGTACTTTGTACGATTGGGTTTATCCCGTTAAATTGACAAATAAATAAATATATGAACATACAAATTAAGTGCCTATAACATTACTTATTACTAGTTTGTTAACATTTATTCTCCTAGGGGCAAAAATATCTACATTTTTCAAATAATTATTTGCCAAGTCACACTTTCTATACAGTGAGCTATTCTTATACAGGTTAGTTCTGTGTATTTGTAAATGAAATAAATCCTGACATCTGGTATTGACCAATCCACTTATGCGAAATGGAAGCAAGGCAAGAAAATTTTTGCAATCAACAATACATACTATTATTTTTATTAGCAAGGCTATACTGATTCTTATATGTCTAATATTAAGGCTGTCAAATTCAAAGGCGTTCAAAAATTGTTTGTGATCAAAACCCCTAGTCGGGTAAAAGCCAAACTTTTTATAATGGAGGTACTTTAAAAATTTGCGCTGATTATTTTCCAGTCGGTTGATTTTATTTGCATACATTGGAGACCAAATTACTTTTACATATTCTAATTTTGACAAAACAAATGCCTTATATAGTGTTACAATAGTGTCAATATTATTAAAATTCCTGCTACATCTAATTACAGAGCCTAAGCATCCTTTACAATATTTTCTATATGACTGTCAAAATAAAGCCTGGTATCAAATGTTACACCTATGTCCTTATGGACTACTTCTCGTTGTAATTTTGCTTCTTTAATGAAATAATCGTATTCTATTAACGTCTTATTATAAGTGTATGACATAACTGAGCACTTTTTCACATTTAGGTTTAACTTGTGGGTGTTACACCAAGCAACAACATTATTTAATGACCTCTGGAGCTCACTGCATTCCTTTTCACCACTAACCTTTCTATACAACTTGAAATCATCTGCATATATTGAACCACAGACATTACCGAAAAATCCACTTATTCTATTAATTAAGAGTAAAAAGAGCAGGAGCCCTAGATTTGAACCTTGTGGGATCCCTGAAGTTGATGTATACACTCTCGATTTTTGACCTTTAATCTCTACATACATCCGTCTGTCACTAACAAAGGAAGTAATTATTTTTATAATATTATCATCTATATCACTCTCCATCAACACCTTAATTAGTTGAGAATGACAGACTCTATCGAAGGCCTTCTCCAGGTCTGTATATACAACATCGACTTGTTTACCCTCTGCAAAAGCATCATGAACAAACTGTGAGAAGTCCAGAAGGCTAGTAACTGTGCTCCTTCTAGGAAATAATCCATGTTGATGGTGTGTGATACAGAGTTGAAACTTACTGAAAATTCTGCTATATATGACTAATTCAAAGACCTTCGAGAGAGCTGAACCTATTGTTACTGACCTATAGTTTTCGATACAACGCTTATCACCCGCTTTATGTATTGGTATTACTTTACCAAGCTTCCACATAGTTGGAAAGTAACCAAATTTTAAACATAGATTAAAAATAAACTGCAGTGGTTTCAGGAATACCTCAGAACAATCCTTTACAACGTATGCAGGGACACAGTCTGGACTAATTGAACTATTAGCTTTTAACAACAATATTGCATTTTGTACTTCATCCAAAGATATTTCATCGAAGCAAAAGTCACCCCAGCCATTGGAGTTAATTGAACAATTTTTTGAAGGAATATATATCGTTTTAAAATAATCAGCAAACCTTCAGCAATTCTATTTGATTCAATTGAATTACTACAATATGTCATATATACATGAATGTCAACATTGTTTTTATGACTTTTTATGAAAGCCCAAAACATTTTTGGGTTCGACTTTAACTCATTTTGAATACTCTCAATGTACTTTTTATGTTCAGCACTAATAAGAGGTTTCAAAAAACTTCTAATAGATTTGAATCTATTTTTCCAGTAAGTCAAACCTGATTTTTTAAATTTTTATCTATATTTTTCTTTGGTTTTTATACAAGATATTATTCTTTTTGAAAACCAGACCGGATACTTTTCTTTACTATGTATAGTTATGGGAATACATTTGTCAAAAATTTCATACAAGTTTCTGTAAAATACATCAAGAATACGATCAATGTCTTGACATCCTTTGACAACTTGGCTTATAATGACATCCCAATCAAGCAAACTCAAACAGTCATATAATAACAAAAAGTTAGCTCTCCTAAAATTGTAATGTTTAGATTGCACCGAACTACATTCTTTTCTTGCATATTGAATTTTAAATGTAAGAGCTAAGGTTGGATGATACATATCTGGCTTAAGCAAATCTAAATTACACTTAACAACATGAAGAGTCGGTATGTTCGTTATGACTAAATCTAGAATTGAACTAAAGTCATTCAGAATCATATTATGTTGTACTCAGTCATGTAACGTTAAGAAATTATTAAGTTCTGCTACAAAGCAATTTGTAAATCCACTACTCCTAATTGAGTCATTATACCCGGCTATATTAAAATCTCCAATCAACAAAAACTGTTGCCCCTGTAATTTGTCAAAACACTCATAGACACGACTGTATACCTCAATACTGGTCCTTGGCGGTACATATATAACAGCTATAAATAGAAAACTATCCTTTAACGTAATCTTGACACATGCAGCCTCCATGTCTTCATCAACAGTGTATATTTCACACCTTCAAGCTGTTTACACGTGCACAAGAAAACTCCTCCTCCCTGAGCTTTATTTGTGAGCACGCCGTTTCTATCCTTTCTGAAAACATTGTAGTTGTCACAAAATTCTGATGTGTGAATTGAATCATTGAGCCACGTCTCTGTAACTGCTACAAAATTATAGTCCAATTCACATTCTAATAGACTATTTTTTTAACTCCAATAGTCTTTACCCCTCTGACATTTTGATACAATAAACGAAAATTGGTACAGTGTGCTTCTGAAGTACCACTGGCATTACCAATACCAGTGACTAAACTTGGTTTGCTAACGGTTGCGTTCCATCTAAAAAAACCGCATCAGAATCAGTAGCATTATCTATATCCAAAATATTAGATGGACTATTTGGTGTCCCAGTCATCACTGACAAATGAAATGTTTGGTGAGAATCAACTGTGTTGGCCCTACACTCCCATTCCCTTTCAGTGGCCAAGCCAACCATATTGTTACGTTTTTCCCGTGGGTTCTTAACAGAATTACAACTTTGCTATTTTCAACTAATACTATCTTTATTCACTACCACTGTATACAATTTACCACTCTATACTACTCTTATAACTTTACCACTAATATCTATTCAACACTCAATGATTAACTGAACTCAACTATCCGACTGACTAACCGACCCCTCACATTCGCCTTAGGTCTGCTTATATATAATCTTAAATCTATCACGAATATTCGGGAAGTATTCCGACGCCACTCTATATGATCTCGACTAGGCCATCGAGACAATTCCAGCGATCCCGAAACTTCGCGGCGGCCGGGCGATGAGTCATACAGACAGGGAAGCGAGCGGCACGGCGGCGGCTAGTTTTATAGGGTAGCACAAAAACGTTCGGATGGTTGTTAGGCTAGCCGTAACATTGCCTCCCTCTTAATTCTGATCGTCCCGATCAGCTACTTCATGTCCGTGATATGCTTTCAACCTGTCGAGGTGGACAACTTTCAATTTGCTTCTGGGGCTACGCTGAATTCTATACACAACGTCATTAATTCTTTTGATGACCGTATAGGGTCCTTCCCATACTGGTGTTAGCTTGGGAGATCTTCCTGTCTTCCTTTGCGGGTTATATAACCAGACTTTATCGTTCATCCGAAATCCCCTAGAGTTAGCTTGGAGATCATATCGAGCCTTCGTTCGGTCACTGGCGAGACGTTCAAACGGTAGTCCCACATCATTCTGTTTCATCTTCCCACTGGATCTTGTCTGGGGTCCTTGACTTGAGGTACAGGTTGAACACTGATGGCACCATGATTTCACATCCTGGCAGTAGTTGACCCAGTAAAATTTGTCGCGGATCTTGTCAATCATTCTGTTAACTCCGAGATGAGCCCCAAACTTTCTATTATGTACTTCGTCCAGAACTTCCGATACCCTCTTCCTTGGTACCACTAACTGCGTCTTCACTACTTTGCCATCGGCGCTTTCCCAGGCTCGTTTAAGGAGTCCATTTTCAACTACCAGGGAGTCCCACTGAGCCCACAGAGATTTAAAAGTAGATCCCTTAGTTGAAATATCTCTCCAGCTTGGTCTTGGTTGACGTTCTTCCTTAGCTTTTAGTAGCAGTGCTATTTCATTATCCTCAAGCTGATCCTTCTTCAGTTGCTCTGTGGTCCACTGCTGATCAACCTTAAACTTGATTCGCCTAATGGGAGTGATTCCTTCTCGTTGGTCAGTTCTTTGGCGATGTTTATAATTATCCTCACATGACCTTCTGGATAAAGCATCTGTATTACTATGCCATCTTCCTTCCCTGTGCTTATCCTTAAAGTTATATTGTTTCAACTCTTTCTGACTTAGCTTTGAACCGCTGTTGTCTCTGGATGGAGCTGTAGGTCGTAGTTGTACTCGACAGTCTCTCTTAAAATGCCCAATGTTGCCACATATATAGCACTGATTTGAAACATTTCGGTTACGTGGCATATCTTCTAGTGGCTCCCGGAATCTTTGTACTTGACAGTCCCTTTTGAAATGCCCAGTCCTTCCGCATCTATAGCACTGATTTATAGCCTTTTGATTACATGGTCTAACTTCTGTTGGCTCCCGGAATATCCGTACTCGACAGTCCCTTCTGAAATGTCCAGTCTTTCCACATCTATAGCACTGATTTGATGTGTTTCGGCTATGTGGCCTATCTTCTATTGGCTCCTGGAATCTTTGTACTCGACAGTCCCTTTTGAAGTGTCCAGTCTTGCCACATCTATAGCACTGATTACGGTTGTATGGCCTAACTTCTAGTGACTCCCGGAATCTACCCGTGGCCTGAAGAACTTCCGTTAATTTCTTCAAAATTTCGCCCATCTCAGTCAATTCACAGCTGTTTGTCGGCTTTTCTTCCTGGATGGATACGGCCCCGATTTTTGGCTTGGAGATGTTACAGGCTGCCTCGATTTCTAGGGCTCGACCCAAAGCTTCACTGCTGTTATCAAATTTGGCTAGGCGTAGCATTTTCTGAGTTTCTGGATCTCTGATACCATCCACGAAATATTGGGCAGCAAGTTCCTCTTGAAATTCTTCTGTCGCTCCCGGGTAGGCCAATTGAATGAGACGTCTAATGTCTGCCTCAAATTCTTGCAGATTTTCACCAGGCTTCTGATGCCGAGACTTTACTTGTGCCTGATACTGTTGTCTTCGGTGTTGGTCTCCAAATCGTCTCTCCAGGACAGCTACAAGGATGTCATATTTCCCTTGTTGGCTGATGGGAATGGTCTGCAGTAGTTCCAGGGCAGATCCACGAAGCGCTACCACTAATGATGTAGCCATTTCTTCATTATTCCAACCGTTGGCAACAGCAGCGGCTTCAAATTGTCTTTTGTACATTGTCCAGGATGTTTGACCGTCGTACGTTGGAGGTTTGATGTTTTGTCCTGAGGTGAATGCCCTCTCGGTGGGTGCTTGATGTTTTAGTCTGGTAAATTCTGCTTGTAGATTCTTCACTTCTTTCTGTACGTCTCCTACTTCTTTTTGTACATTTCCAACTTCTTTTTGAATATTGTTTACTTCTTTCTCAAATTTCTCATTTTGTCCGTCCAATATTTTCTGTAATTTTCCTTGCTCGCTTACAATTACATCCAGCATCCATTTCTGAAGCTGGTCCTGCTCTGCTTGTCTTTTCTCTTCCTGGTCTTGCAAAATTTCCTGAAACCGGTCCTGTTCAGCTTGCCTTCTACGTTCATCCTCCTCCCGTTCAGCTTGCCTTTTATCTTCTTGATCTTGAAAAATTTTCTGCAGCCGGTCCTGTTCTGCTTGCCTTTTATTTTCTTGGTCTTGTAAAATTTTCTGTAGCCGGTCCTGTTCTGCTTGCCTTTTACGTTCATCCTCTTCCCGATCCGCTTGCCTTCTACGTTCATCCTCTTCCCGATCCGCTTGCTTTTTATCTTCTTGATCTTGAAAAATTTTCTGAAGCCGGTCCTGTTCTGCTTGCCTTTTACATTCATCCTCTTCCCGATCCGCTTGCCTTCTACGTTCCTCCTCCTCCCGATCCGCTCGCCTCTCAGCATTTAAATTATCCATGAAATCGGCCAACATTTTATTTATTTGCTTCATTTCTGCTGTTTGTTGCCTTGTATTGACCATAGAATGTTATAAAACTTTACCAGAATCCAGCAATCAAACGGTCTCGTTGACGTACTTGTACTTCTTCTTTGAAAAATACTTCGCTAGTCCGGTCCCTTCACAATCCGACTTCTGACACCAAATGTTACGTTTTTCCCGTGGGTTCTTAACAGAATTACAACTTTGCTATTTTCAACTAATACTATCTTTATTCACTACCACTGTATACAATTTACCACTCTATACTACTCTTATAACTTTACCACTAATATCTATTTTCTATTTTGGTATCATAAAAAAGTCTTTTCGATACGCAAAGTAGTGTCGAAATGAAGCTCTTTTCGACACTGCTTTTGTTGACTGGTTGCTATGATATTAACAAAATTGTTCAATGTCAAGGCTCACTAGCAAAAATTTCGACACCGTTTTGAATGGGATTCCTAATAATACAGACGTCAAAGTGACAAGATGGCAGTCCAACTTTTGATCACGACTTGAATAAATTAATGTTTTTCATTAAAAAACGCGCAAAATAGAAAAAAAAGTATAAAATACACGTTTTAAAAGACATTTAGCGCACTCGCACGTTAGGTAACTCCCCGCAAGCGGGTCGTTTCCTAATTTCGTGCTCGTGCGATAAAATATGGTCTTTTAAAACTAGTATCTTAATATACTATTCAACACTTAATGATTAACTGAACTGAACTAACTAACCGACTGACTAACATTCGCCTTAGGTCTGCTTATATATAATCTTAAATCTATCACGAATATTCGGGAAGTATTCCGACGCCACTCTATATGATCTCGACGAGGCCATCGAGACAATTCCAGCGATCCCGAAACTTCGCGGCGGCCGGGCGATGAGTCATACAGACAGGGAAGCGAGCGGCACGGCGGCGGCTAGTTTTATAGGGTAGCACAAAAACGTTCGGATGGTTGTTAGGCTAGCCGTAACAATATCAACAAATATCAAGTTTTTAAATCTTTTCTTGAAGCACATAATTTTATTAACAATCGTATCAACTAAATCAATCTTTTTTGTATTTGGCATAACATCTAATTCACCAAACACTATCCCATCCAGTTTGTATATGAATTCCCTAAGTTTTGTATTAAATTTAAACTTTAAATTGTTCAGTTTTTGCTGAAATCATATGGCACGTCCACAAATGTAATGTTAATGTTGAATAGTCTTTATCCTAGAAAATAAAAACTTAAAAGAAGGAACCTTAATGATGTGATTGAAATTCTTAGATCCCGCAATAACAAATAGATAATCCATAGAACGAAAATCTTTCACTAGCTCCCCCATGTGTTCAATAACACGTTCAGGTGATGCACCTGGCCTATATATTGATAGAACTTTATAATAATTGTTACATGTGTCCTTAAGTTTCCTATACACAGCCTTACCAATATTCTTTCCTTAATCATCAGACAGTACAAGAGTTTTCCTATATTCGTTTGATACCTTTACCTTAGAACCACTGCCACTTTGGTATACTTCATGTCTCTCAGCTGAGGTTCCCTGGACAATATTTTTCAATCCATCGCCATTTCTTATTGCTTGTTATGGGTGAGAATCGAAACCAAAAGACTTATTTACATTTTGTTGCAGTTTTTCCAGCTCAATTCGATATAGATTATTATAATTTTCAAGCATTCTAATAATTGTATCAACCATATTTCCATTCATTGTTCTTAGATCTATTACCTCATCTTGAAGTTTTAGTATAGTCTGCTTACTTTCGTTAAATATATTTTCCTTATCTTTCAAGCTTCCCATCTGTTCAATAATTTCATTTTTCAATTCAGCAATGATATCTTCTTGCTCATCTATTAATTTCTTATATTTATGTTGAACGTGCAATATTTCTGGTCCATTATCTATCTCAGTATCTTCAATATCGCCTGCTATCTTCTCTACGACAGGTGAAATCCCTGTATCCCCATTAGCCCCAATGTTGAGTCCATCCTGAATTTCCTTGGCAGATTAACAAGTTCATAATCTTTTAAATTCCGTTAATTTAAATATGCATGTTAATCAGGCAACTAGATTTACTTCTTCGTCATGCTTAATAATTGACTACTTCTGCTTTAATTTTGGCCTGGATAAAGTTCAGTGTATGCAGGGTTGTCTGATCATGAGGCCGTGTTGGGCTATGTGGATCTGGATGTGTGTGACGGATCTTCAAAAAAGTAGAAAAAGTTTTCATAAATTTAAATCACTTTGTGAACACACTAGAATGGCCTATTCGAGTCAGACATTTCTTTGGAGCAATTCCATAATGTATTGTGCACTAATTTCTGCAGTGCTTTTGCTATTATATCCATTAAAAAGTCTAAGAGAATACCAATACCACATAATTAACAATTTGTTGAGAAGTCTTTTTTTATAAGGGCAGAAAGCTTTTTAACAATCTGCTCACAGAGGTTAAGAGGATTAATTGCTTAAAAAAAATCAGAAAAGCAGTGAAGAGGGTTTTGACACCTGGGGCATATTATACCTTGAAAGAATTTTATGAGACTGTTTTTTGACTGAAATATTAATTATATGTCTTGGATGTTTTGGGCTAATAGTTCCATTATATGTATAATATGTTTGTTTGGCTTTTATTTATATTGATTAGTATTAAGTATTAGGTATTCCATGTATGAATATGACAATTTTGTTTTTGTGCTTAATTAGTTGTAACCCTTTTTAAAATCTTTTAAATGTATGTATATTGTCACATTATCACGCTCCTACCGCTTGTTGCCTATGGACCTGACTTCGTTGCAGTAGTTGCGCTGTGCTCTTTCAGAAGACGGGGCTCAGATATAGGTAGTTGGGAGAGATGGATAGAAACACTCGGTGTAAAAAAGGCTTGGTTTATTAACTTCAGGTTGAGTATAGAAGGTTGTAAGTATTACCAAAATATTCGGGAATGCATATCTCGTAAGTCCCCCGGGATATTCCTCGCGAAAAATGTTAACCACGAACAGCAGCGAGAGAGAGGGAGAGCTGGCCTGAAGGGCTGTTACAATTAGATTGACGGGCGGATAGATTATTTGGTCTGGCTTATTTAGTTACGTAGTTTACTTTTTATATGTAGTTAATTTAAATAATACTTTGCCTTATGGCGTTATTAATTTTCACTGATTCACTTTTAAGGCGTGCCTGATCAGAGGGGCTTTTCCCTTTCGGTAATTCGCACTGGAGATCAAAGTCTGCCGGTATGGGCTGCTGCTCAGCTTTTTATACCAAACTTTGACCTCTAATTCGAGTATTGTTTTGAATTGTCAACAAGGTTAATCATAACAGTTTATACTATAATTAAAAACAATTTATAATTGCGATTCAAGGTTAAGTTTAAACTTTCCACTGTATGATTTTATGTTAGTTGACAATATTTTAATTATTTTTTTGTACCAAGGTTTTGTTAATAACTCTAGGTTTAAACAATAAAGCTATTTTTGACTTTGACAAAAACAAACACAAACGATCTTTCTGACCTAGGACTTGTGTTGCGCCCAGTACTCTAATTCGTAGAGTTAGTCAAAAGCTAAACCGCGATCCCTCAAATGTACAGGAAGTTTCTTAGGAGGAAAACTTCATGAGAACATTTGTTAGAAGAAAATCTAATTTCATAAATCCTATTAAATATTTTCATCTAGAAGTGAAAATAAATGAGCTCTGTCGGCTGGGATTCATCAACTGTATTGTTTTTATTGTAGAAGTGATGGATTTTCAAATACAGAACTTATTCATTCTTAATGCATTTCACGTTATTCTTTCACAATGTGCAGTGAAAATAGACTTAATAATAAATACATTATTAAAGTATTTCCTTGAATTATGCCACAATGTGCATGTTATTGTTTTAGGCGCGATCAAAAGTATTGGTCAAGAAGACCTTTAACAAGAGAGATGATCTTATATGCATCGGCTGACGTGTTGAGTTTGGTGAGCGAGAAAATTTTTTATCCAATGGTTAATGCTATAAAAGAAGAGAACAGAACACTTATGATGGAATTATGTGAAGAGCAGGTATGTTAAGTATAAATACGATATAGATTATTTCAGTGACAAAATATATTTGTCCAATGTTATAATTGCTCTTTAAGGATAATGAGGCCCAAACTGTCCGTTCAAGCTAAAAGTGATAATTCAGTCTTATGTATCAACTTTCATGCATTTATAACTTAATAAATATAGTTCTTATTTATAGGTCAAGTTAAATGAAAAATTTTTTAGGTATTTCTGCACATCAACGCAGACGATGTAAAAATGAAGAAAAGACAAAGAAAAACGGAGACGGAAGTTAAAGAACTCAGAGCCAAATTGGCGCAAGCTGCTAAAAGCGTTGTTCTTAGCAATAGGGAAGTGAGATTGTTGAGGTAAGAGAAATGCGATTATCATAGGAAAATTTATCACAAAATATCTGTTTAGATTTGACACACCGCCTTCTGGAATTATTTAGCATTGTCATTCATGTGTATAGCAATATTAGCTGGACCCACTGGGATTTCTTTTTGTCACTTTTTCTGATTAGCGAAGGAATCCTTGATTTTGTTATGAACAATTTTTCAGCCACATAGGTGCAGATTGAACGTCATATTAACAGACATATTAGTATGATGATTTTCTTTTATAAAAATGATTTATTTTATTCACCAAGCCCGAAACCATTGAAAACTGCGAGTAAATTAAATTTTAGTGGCGATTACTAGGCTTTGTCATCAATAGCAAAGCAGAAGTGCCATAGCAGCATAATATCAGTGAATTTATTTGGTAAAATAACCAGTATTTGAAGTACAGTAAAATTAAGAAATTATCAGGGTAAAAGAAAAATAATATTTTTGTTTTACTGTGACTTGGCGGTCATCGATTTGTTTTGCGTGGCGACATAATCTTCTGATTCTTTCTTTAATTCAGATACATTGAGTTGACAGAGGAAGAAAAGGAGAAACTAAAATCGTCAGCCAAAGTAGCAAAGAAGTTAGAGAAACTGGAAAGTCTGGGACAAGAGAGAGATAATGACAGTTCTGAGGAGGATGGGGAAAATGATGATGGCTATCCAAGTTTTGATAGGTACGTATAAGATTCAATAAATACCTGTGTCACATATTTTAATTTTTATAAAAATGTATTATATAATAGGGGCAGATGTTGCTTCAATTGTCTTTAAAGAACTGTATCTTTGTAAAACTCCAAACTTCTTCTATTTTTGTCTGTGGCCATTTAGTTGAGTTTCTTAGATGGATGTCAGTGCATAAAACATTAATTTCTCTCGCTAAGATTTGTTTCCTTTTTAGTGATATGACGTCTCCTAGAAACTCGGAGCCCACTAGCTTAACCGAATCTATGCAAATGGTAGATTCTATTTTGAACGACAATAAAATCGATAGACTGGATAAAATTGATAAGTTAGGTAAGTTGTATAATTGATAAATGTGAACGGTTTGCCAGGAAAAGCGCCTAGTGAAATACCTTACCACCCATCCCAATTAGTTCTATTTGCATAGCAGTGAGTTTTGCTGCATTAATATAATTTGCTGCCAATACCTCACAACTTGCGACGCGCTTTCTGTGTAATGTTCAATGCTCGTGAAGATTAGTATTAATATACACTTACCGAATTCGACCAGATCTCCTTCGTTAAAATAAACACTCGGCAAGATCGGAATGCAAAGCCTTGTAGCAAGTTGTAAAATGAGCGCGCAATTTGCCCGCTGCGCCGCGCCAGAGAGGTTCTTTGGGCGCCATCGAGTTCGTTACGGACCAAACTGGAGATCCCCGCGTTATTCGTGGAACCTGCTGCAAGACCTCGGTTCCTCAAGGTCAACCTTGCCGGTAAGAATCGCAAAAGAAAAAAATTATCACCACCAAAATTGCGAATAGTAGATTGTGGAACTAAATAAAACGCCGCAGAAACAATACTATCTCTTTATTTGATAAAAAAAAAACAAACAGGAAAAAAAAGCGAAAGGGGCCGCAAGAATAGCCCTGAATAAGTGTAGGGAAAAGTTGTAATTGCAATTAGGGATTCGAAAATTTACATCTATAAAATGAGATACGACATCGACAATTGTAGGCAGTTCAAAACTAAACAACAAACAATGAAATTATAACTATTAAATAATATTATTTATCTGAGGTTGACCAAAACTCTTTGTTGTTAAGGGCAGATACTGGAATTAATGTTTCAGCACCAGGCAAGTGCTCCTGAAGGAAGAAAAAAAACTTAAATTGAGTTTTGTCTACCGCGCGGGATCGTGATCACGTAAACCGCAGAGATAAAAAGGCGCAAATACAACCAGAGTTACGTTACCAATTCACGAAGAGACAATTATTTCATAACAGACGTTAAAACTAAAATAATTATAAGATCAATCGACTTACCTGTAAGGAAGATCGATCGGAATTATCCTTCGCATCTTCGCCGTCCCTCATTACACTTTGTAGTATGCAACTTTTTCCCAATCGGTACAATTTTTAAAGAAGTTATCTAAAAACATTGTGATTCAGCCGACCCTGGCTAGCCGCTCGAGCTTATCGCCTTGATGCGTCATTACAATTTTGGTTCGTGCGATTTTTGATTACATTGCATTTGGGGTGAAAGGGAGAAGGTAAAGACTGGGTGGGTTTGTAATGAGGGACGGCGAAGATGCTCGGATAATTCCGATCGATCTTCCTTACAGGTAAGTCGATTGATCTTATAATTATCCTTCGCATCTTCGCCGTCCCTCATTACACTTTGTAGATGTTTAAAGTATTTGCGATGTAATCTACATTAACTGAAAATTGCGATATTTCTGTAGTCCTAGATTTGTAAGGCCCTTTTTATAAACTAAAATTCAAATTTATAACCATTAGATTTAATAACACACATTATGAAGGTACATATATCATGTTTAAGCTTAACTGATATTAACCTTTAAACTTATTTTTAATACTATAACAATATTCTTATGTAATATGATAACAAGTTGGTAAGTAAGTTATAATTGTAGCTCCATATTTATATGATTCTATAGAAATTATGGTTCAGTAAACAGTGGCGGCTCGTGATATTTTATTGCTGTGTGCTGCATTGTAATTTTAGATTTATCGAATAATTTTCACATTTAAATATGTATCGAAGATAAATAAAAATACTAACATTGATTCTACTTAGAACTTTTTTTTCTAATTTTGGTTATTTATTAATAAAGCACATACTTAAAATTCTAAACCGGACACATGAAAGAAGAGAACATACTGAACATAGTCTTTTAAAGTGGTTAGATACATTTTAAATTAATTTTTTATATACAAAGGCCATACGTCCATTTTTTTTATTTACAATTTTTTCTATGATATTTGTATTAAAACATAAAATGAATCAGCTCTTTTTCAACCGATATCATTGTCAAAGCGTTAAATCTCTCTTGTGTTTCGCAGAAAACGTTTAATTCTCTTCAAAGTCGAAAAACAACGTACTCCTTCTGCAGTGGATATGGGTGTTATAGTCATAATTAAAACTAATGTTATTATATATAATATCTTAAAATATATATAAATAATATCAGGAAAACTACTTGCGACAAATGCTTAAATTAAGTAAACTAGCGCAAAGGGCCTGGCTACTAAATTCAACATAAATAACCGCGTTTAAAATCAAACGCGGCAACAAATCTAGCCGTGTGCTTGAGATTGGGCAGCACCACCGGCTATTGAAATAACCGTTGAAAACACGCGAGCGGGATCAGCGGAGACGTGACGACCAAAAGGCTCGTTGTGCTAAAATTCATATCGCACACCGATCCGAATTATACAACATAAGGCGTTGGGTCTGGATTGACGGTGCAGTGGGTATGTTTATCTCGATGATATTAGCGGCGCGGCAATATTTTACTTTCCGTCCAGATAAATAATAATTTTCAAAAGAAAATGGCAAGTATTTATGTACTAAAATATTATTTTAATTTTCCTGTGATTTTGCTATGTGCTGCAGCTCCTCAGCACATATATACCAGCCGCCACTGTCAGTAAACAATATGCAAATCCAGTGGGATTATCCACGCCAAGTTTGTTATAGAATTTTGAGAATACTTTTGATTTTTCTGTCGAGCCAGCTGTCTTTCTGAATGGTTTGTAATGTAACTCCAATTCTTTGAGCTGCTGAAGTTGCCCCGTGTCGCGTGCTGTGTGCCCCAAAGATTTCCGTGTTTATACTGCTGGCTCTTAGTATTAACTTGACCCATCTGCTAATGGTTTGACTGCTGTCTGGGTGATAAGGCTTTTTGTGAGTGAGTATTACATTTTCTTTGGTTTTGCTACTTGTGGTATCGATTGCATCTGCAAATGCAACGATCTATTAGCATATTTACAGTATCTGTGAATGCCGTAATTTCTGTTTTTGAACAGAATAAATAGGTATGTTCACTAGCTGCAACTGCAATTGCAGACAGTGGAGGGTACGATCGATGGTATCTGCTAATACAACTAACTATTCACCTTTTATTGACTGGTAGCACCCTTTTTCCTTTTATGCGTTCTATGTAAGTCTCTAATAGTGTGGCTATACATAGTTCAGGTTGATTGGTAAAGTAAGGTAATATCAAATTAGGTTGAAGCCTGTTTAAGCCACCTGCTTTTATTTTATCCGGGAATCTGATTTCAATTATGTATTCATATTTAAAAATATTGTCTATTTTTACTTCCAGGTTGTCAGTGTGCCGGTGTGCCGTTATTAGTATTAAGAGTGTTACTAGCTTTAAAGTTAGATTTGTAGATTTAAGGATTCGTGAAGGTACATGCTCTTTAAGAACTGTAGAACTGGGTAGGAATCCCAAGTAAGTAATTGAGTACTTTGGATTTGGGGGTCTTATGTTAAATGTTCCATTGAGAATCCCTTTTATTGCCTCGTTTGCGAGCAAGACATATCACTACACATACACTGTACTTGAAATACGATTTCCAGGCATTTTTCTTCTTAAAACCAAAAGAAAGAACCGATTTACGTATTCTTGCTTGTCACCGATCGGTACAAAATTGTAATGACGCATCAAGGCGATAAGCTCGAGCGGCTAGCCAGGGTCGGCTGAATCACAATGTTTTTAGATAACTTCTTTAAAAATTGTACCGATTGGGAAAAAGTTGTATACTACAAAGTGTAATGAGGGACGGCGAAGATGCGAAGGATAATTTAGCTTGCTTAGGGGTTTCACCGTCAGATTACCACGGACTGGAACTAGGCTGGGTGGAAAACCCTCCGACACCCAACACGTCTCGCCGGTCCAATGGACGGTCTGGTCACACCAGGCAAGCAAGCTCCGCTAGGCCAAATCTACAGCAGTACAGACAGGTAGGGGAACCGACAAATTCTCGCCTAGTAAAAGGACTGCCAAACTCCTGCCCGGGGGAAGGCCCCTAGTAACGAGTCACAACGATATGTGAATCGATTGCTATTAAATACTATCTTCACAAAAAAAAATAATTCAGCAGAGTTTCAAATGTCAGATTCAATAGACAGGATATTACCCCCTTTTATTTTAAATCAAATTTCAAAAATTAACCAAAAGTTAAAAAAAAAACAAAAAATAAATGAGAAAAAGCACCCTCGTAATAATATATTAGAGCAATCGAAATATATTACAATTATAGCTTAATATTAGTTATGCAAAAAACCTACAAAGATTAAGTTCGCCCAAGCGAAGCCGACATCATCAGTTAAGAATAATATTACAGCCTTTTAGAAAGAGAAAAAAAGCAGTCCAATAATTCGGACCGAGTTTGACACCGCAAAATAAACGTACATAATCGTTGAAAGCAGTAACTAACAGCAATAGTACAAAATAACAGATAAATGAATGTAATTAATTGGATCGTTCCTAGTCTGGTGCAGATAAAATCCATACCATATTGATAAAAGAATTCAAGTAAAATCTAAATAACGAACAAAGGCACTAAAATAAACTTTAATGAAAAATCATACTAAAAAATTTGCAAAATAAATGGTCTGAGTGAGCCTCCAATATTATTATAAAATAAAAGGCATAACTCTTCCCGAATTTAATTTTAATACATCAAGTGAAAAGTTCAAGCATGGTCCACATACCGAACCAAAAGCAGCAAAATATACTTGAATAAAAACATCGCACTAAACGAGTTTGGCAAATAGATAATCCGAACAACTTTCCAATATTAATATAAAAAAATAGCGTGCCTCTACCTTTAATTTTAATAAATTGAGAACAAAGTTCAATAAAGGAAACGACAATGAACGAAAATACGCCGAAAATAGGTACTCTATATTTTTTACGACATGATCTGAGGGCTTCCCTTAGTACGGTATCTAATAATAAACGAAACTGCATTAACTAGCCCCTAACAACCGAATTTTCCGGTTTAGTGTCTAATTAATAATTAAAATCAGCAACCCACACGAAACTCTAAAAGTTGATTGCAAGAATAAATAATAAAATTAAAGCTAAATACCATGTTGCATTGATTCTAACTCCGGTAATATAACAAATTCCATGAAATTATCGGTCTTAGCATTAAACGCAACTAATGGCTGTAGAAAATAGTTGCCCTTGATAAAGCGAAATCCAAATCAATGGTCAAATTCTACACTCGTATCTAAATCGCCTCGGATTGGTCAAGTAAATCTAACTACTAAAATTACCGAAAATCTACATTACATTTCGTCGGAAATAAAATAAAATAATTAATTTGCTCGATCGTAAAAGCCCAAGAGTAAATAACAACGACTATTTTATTCAAATATAAAAGCCCAAAAGCTTAAATTACTCTCGAATCAGTTTGACATTACACCGAATGATCTAGCCACTTAAATCGAGTCCGATATGAATGAAAATGGTTAATTTAATAATCATTAAATAATAAACTAGGCCACCCGAGTAGTAAAAAGAACTATCAACTCTAATCAAATCTCTAATTAGGTTGACGTCACGCCGAATAATTTAGCTTATTAAATCGGATCCGAAATGAATGAAAAGTGAAATAATACAACCATGCCAATACTAAAGATACAAGAACGCATAACAATCTGCAATTAATAAAGAAACTTACCTCTCTTAAACGGAGGGCGAAACTACGCGGCACAAAAAAAAACCGCCAAGTATGTCGCCTTCCACTTAACGAGGCGGGTTATGAAATTATCTACGATCAACTAATTTAACCTTATTTTTCTCAAATTCATGTTAAAATAGCATTATAAACACAGCCGTATAATAAACACGATAGGCTTATTCACCCTTATTGTTTGGAAAAGAAGCAGACATAAAATTCCAGAGTTTACAAAAATATTAATTCGGCTTTCCGCCAAGTCACATGACTTGAATAGGTGCTTGCCTAAAAATCGTTTCTTATCAGATAACAAATCCTGATTGGATAAAACTGCTGGTACCACGTGATATGCAAATACTTTTGACCAATCGCTATTTAACTTTTAAAACCTTACATAATGACGTTTTTACGCAAAAATGGCAGTGAAATAATATTAAATTCCCAGAAAGGTTAACATTTTTGACAAATCTGTCAGTGAACATAAAAATATATCGCGATTATGGCGAAGCGTAATCCATTTGCAGGTTTCTTGCATCCTCAAGCGAAAGAAATGGTTCTTATCTGCTTAGTTATTTCAAAAATGAAGAAAAAGAGGCTACTGATACCGACAATATAATAAACTCCAAGACTATTCAAGAAAAAGTCGCCAAAGCTCTGAATCTTAGTATAAGATCTATACAGAGGATTGTTTAGGAAAATCGTAGAGGATTACCACTGAAGAAAAAGCAACGGCTTACAAGAAAAAAGAAGACTGAGACAATGAATGTAGGAAATGTTGTATACGATCTGTATGCATCAAAAAAATATATATAACGCTGCCAGTTTTAAGGGATGCTTTAAGGGAAAAAGAAATTCTGGATATAGGCTTCAGATGATTGGGAGAGCTCATAAAACATTTAGAGTTTCGTTACAAAAAGGACTGCAATCGAGGATATTTTTGTGCGAACTACCACGAATTACAAGTGAACGGGTTAAATTTTTTAAAAAATATGTGGAAAACCATCATTCAAAATTTAGAAAAGTTGTTTTTTTTTTTTTTTTTGATGAAACTTGGGTATTTTCAAATGGGAGCGGGTCTAAATCATGGCAAGACGATTCGATAAAGTCGGTAAAACGAAAAAAAGGTTGTGGATCCGGAAAAAGATTTATCATATTACATGCTGGCTCAAATACCGGTTTTATAAAAGGAGCAAGTTTAATTTTTTCCTCCAAATCCAAGAGTGCTGACTATCACGACACCAATGGACTGTGAGCTTTTTGAAAAATGGACCAGGGAAAAACTTATACCGAATTTGGATGAACCCTCGGTAATTGTCCTTGACAACGCGTCTTACCATTCTAGAACATTAAATAAACATCCAAATTCATCATGGAAAAAAGAACAAATATTTCGATGGTTGATCAAGGAAAATCAGAATCCATCACCCGATTTATTAGTCCGAACTGTTGGTTAAAGCCAAAAGTATCCAAAAACAAAAAAATATACGTCGTTGACGAAATGTTGCGTGAACACGGACACGAGTTTTTTCGATTACCACTGTATCATTGTCAATTCAATGCAATCGAACTTATTTGGGCATGAACAAAGTCAATTTATGAAGAGAATGTTGGCGATGGTCTAAGTTCTCATCAGGTGGAAGAAGTTTGGGAGAAAGCCTTAGAACACATAACGGACTGGAGAAAAAAGTAGTGGACCATACAGAAAGAATTATTTTAGACTGGTTGAACAGAGAAAAAATATTGGACATTCAAGCAGAGCCTCTTATCATCTCAACTGCAGGATATGATACAAGTACTTCCGAAGAAAATTGAATTTTAGGGTATTTTATTTTTTTTAATAACATTCTTCAGTTCAGTTAAAGTCTTAAGCTTCATACTCATGCACCGCGAAATTTCTTCCGCGAATATTCGCTAAAAAGTTAAAATAGTTTTAACTTTTTTACGAATTCCGCCAATTTTGTGAAGGCGAAACCAACAAATTAACGTTGACTGCTTGTTATTTCAACTTCCCAGTTTC
>MU183490.1:185008-197131 GCA_016904865.1 Pissodes strobi | reverse complement strand
TATATATATATATTGACTTTACGCTTTAGAAAATAGGTTACATTTTTCAGGGAAAAATGTCTTGTAACAAGAGGTGAGTGATCATACATATAGGTACCTATATATTGTATTTTTCGACTACCAAATTGGTACGTATCAAGAAAACTAACCGAAACGTGTTTTTAGTGGTGCTTTTGAGGCAACCTCTCTGCTGATTCAGCTCTACGAGGGGTACCCATGTCTCTATCTACCCACCCTTGCAGACTACCACAATCGCAATGTCCGATTGAGAGCTCTGGAAGAGATTGCGTTTGGCTTCAACAAGCGAAAGATGACAAATTTGACTGCTGAAGACATCCGGAAGAAAATCCATGGAATCCGTGCCCAATATTTGGCAGAATTAAAGAAGGTGAAGAAAAGTGAGGCCTCAGGAGCATCAGCAGATGCTATTTACCAGCCGAAGCTTTGGTGTTTTGAGCAGCTGTACTTCCTGCAACAGGGAACGAATATAGTTGCTCCAGGAGAGTCGAATTTAGGCCCCGTACAAATAAACACGGAGGAAATTGAGGAACACAAGGTAAGTAGTAGAAAAGCTTTATGATGTATAAAGTTCTGACTCGTTTTTAATTTTTTTCAGTTATCAAAAAATATATAAATTAAATTTGTAGTTGTTACTGATTTTTTAAAATAAGACAATTAACTATCTGGTCTGAATCACAAACATGTATTTTTTAAAGAACATTCTATATATTATTTATTTTTTTATTCCATAAACATTTATTTTTAGGAACAAGCACAAGCAGAAGTGTTATTTGATGGCGACATCAATACGCTGAGTGATGTGGAGGTAGAGTTACTATCCCCCACTTCTGTAGGTAGTTTCCAAGTTCCTTCAGCTTCTAGAACTCCCTCCAGAGATGAAGAAAGGAGCGACCCACTCAAGGGAGGAATTCGTAAAAGGAAACGGCAGGCACCAGAGAAGAAGGAGCAAATATCAGGTCTTCTCTCCACTGCTGTTGCCACTCTACAGAATATGGCTGGACCTGAGCAGGTACCAGAAACGCATTCTGCGAAGTTTGCTCTGTTTGGACAGTAAGTGATCAAAACATTTATGCTTATTCAACTTTTTGGTTGCAACTGAAACATAAATAATATGCCTGATTTCACACACAGGGCATCATTGCACTTAAGATAGTAGTTTTTTGTTATCAATAATATTGCAACCAGATTAACAATACTTACGACTTGTTATCTATGGAAGTTGAATTATTAATTAAACTGAATGGCTCGTTAATAATGACTATTTGTTCTAGATTTGTTGCGGACGAAATGGAATGTCTCGAAGATCAAGAGATTATTGATGACTTAAAGCAAGCCATTCTACTTAATATATTTACTGCCAGAAAGAAACAAAGAGAATTAAAAGAATAAAAATGTTGACTTTTTTTAAATAAATTTGTCTTTGCTTTCAACTAGAAGACTATTATTTTTGTATATAGTTTTATTATTTTTTAAATACCTTTTAAATTTTAGTAGATTAGCCAAGTTTGTCAACAAGTATATCCTTATTAATAGAGCATATAAAAACAAAAACAATAAAATACGCGTTCTTAAAAAAAAACAGTGTTTATTGGCAAAGCATTACAAATTACAACAACACATTTAAATAAAAGAACAGGCTTTACATTAATTGTTAAAATAAAAAATAGTATATAAAATATAATCCAATGTAAATAAGTAAAGGTTTACATTTATGAATATTTTTATGCCACTATTCAATCAATATTTTCCTAAAAAGTTAATTAACCTGACACACAAATCAAATGACAAGTATGAAAATAATGTAAAAATAGGGTAATGTTTGTTCAATGTTAAAACGTCAACAATGTATATAATGAAATGTATTCAAACCTTAAAAAAAGTATGATAATCTACTAGCAAATAGTACAAAATTATGATAATCCTATAAATAATGCAGATAATAAAAACAAATGCATGTGGTCAATATATAGACAAATATGAATTTGTGAGGATAGAATGGAATTTGCAATCATTTTGGTCGCACTAATCAGTAAAGTCACTGTACTTTTCTCATCTGATTCGAACTTTTAGTACACAACTTTTAAACTATATCGTCTTGCCATGGTACTTTACCGCAACCACAAAAGTATTCCTTAAACTCTTCTCTGACATTTAGAACCTCATTTCTAGGTCTGCCAAAGTTATGCCGACGCAAACCATAAACATATTTATAATTTTGAGCAATTTCATCACCTGGCTTGTTTCCCAAATAAGCACTGCCCGATTCTTTATTTAAAAAGTTATGTAGAGCACAGCAGGCTTGAGTAACAAGTTTTGCTTTATCTGGCTTTAGAGGTATTACATTCAATAATACCCGGAAACGATTTGCCACTATCCCAAAAGTATTTTCAACTACTCGCCGAGCTCTGCTTAACCTGTAGTTGAAAATACGTTGTTCTCTTGTCATATTACGAAGAGGATAAGGCTTTAGAATATGGCTCGAGAGGGAAAATGCAGCATCTGCGACAATAACATGTGGC
This sequence comes from Pissodes strobi, assembly GCA_016904865.1. NCBI lineage: Eukaryota > Metazoa > Arthropoda > Insecta > Coleoptera > Curculionidae > Pissodes > Pissodes strobi. Next base: position 194,591 of record MU183490.1, on the reverse strand, counting down.
ACTGCTTTAGTTCTACCAGGGAGAGGTTTGTCTTCGGGAAAATTTAGAACATTTTGTTCAATGGCATTTGAAAGATCACTTTCCCAGAACACACCTCCATCTGATAGCCTTCCATTCATACCCACATTTATGTACGTAAAGTTTTACTTTGCATCAACAAGAGCCAATAAAACTATGCTATGTTGTTTCTTATAATTAAAATATGCAGAACCTTGATCTGTGGGGGCTTTAATGACAATATGTTTCCCATCAAGTGCACCAATAACATTGGGAGCGTTCCATAGGGTCTCAAAGTCCCTTGAGATTTCCAACCATTCTGCTGCAGTAGCAGGAACCTAAAAAATAATACACTTATTCAGTGGCGGTCCCGGGGGGGGGGGGGGCGCAGGGGGCGCGCGCCCCCCCCTCAGCCATAATTTTATGTATAAATATCAGAATGTTTACTTCATTCACATTCACAATAACTAACTACAGATACAAATTATTTCAATTCCCTGAATTTTAAGAATTTAAGTACAAGCCGGCATCATTGCATTAATATGGCAACGCGTTTTTCCGTTTTCGCGACCTTCATTTCGCCTGCGGTCTAGTCTATTAGCTTTAGTTAGTTTTTGTTTTCTAAAGATAACGTTAATGCGCGTGCTACGTTCCGTGCTACAGAGCAAAAAAGAGAGTTGCGCTCCGCGCTAAATTTTACCTGTTTTAATTACCTGTGTTGCGTTGTCTAATATTATAATATGTCTCAAGGATCGGAGAAAAGACAAAGAGCTGGGGCAGCAGGAAATACTTTACTAAGTTATTTCAAAAAACTGAAAACTAAAAATCAAAACGAAGAGCCAGTACCAGTAGAATCACAATCAGACCAAATAACCCTTCAAATTGCCAGCACCAGTACTGCCAGTACCAGTAGGACATCTGAGCAGTCGAATCCTTCACCTGTCGTTGTCGTTGCTAAATCTCAAGTGCATGAAACCACAAATTGTACAATATCGGAGCAATTAAAGGGAGACCAAAACGAAGATATTTTGCAAAATGACATCGGTAAAATTGTGGACAGAATAAATGTAATAGATGACTTTACCCGTTTTCAACTCCTTACAAATCATTGGTCACCAGACAGTGATTACATATTTCCATACTCGAGTCATACGAAAAGAGGACGCGAAGAAAAACGTAGGCCGAACCACGGTCACTTACAAAAATACGAATGGCTGGTATTTTCCAGAGAAAAGCAAGGACTTTTTTGCAAATATTGTTCTATTTTTACCTCACAATCTTTAGTTGGTGGACAGAAAACTGTAAAACCGAGAAAACTCGTGTCAGAGCCTGTAGTAAATTTTGCAAAGTTAACGGGAGCCGACGGCGTTTTCCACCAACATCAAATGACTAGTTATCATTCTGAGGCTGTTTCAAAAGGTAGGTACTTGGTACTTACTAGAAAAACACGCTTTTAGCACACTAAAAAGTATAAAATAGTGTAATTTACTTAAAATATTTTGGAATGCCAACAAAAAGCGTAAGGCACTTTTTGAGTTACGTACCTTTGGAAGTATGTATCAATACTTTATTTTACCAAAGCTAGTCGATCGCTGGTTTTCAATTTTTTTATTTTTGCCTAAATTTTTTTTATTCCAAAAAAAACTGAAAAGTTGTGGCGCTACAGGCGAAATTTTCCGTGGCCCTGCTAATACCCCGTAAAATTCTGTTTTAATTTCAGGACGATCTTTTATTGCCACATATAACAAACCTGAGCTAGACCTAAGAAATATGATTTCCGAAGAAAGAAAAAAGCAAGTGTTGGAAAATCGTTCTCGGTTAATTCCTATTTTAAAGACAATTATACTTCATGGTCAGCAAAACATACCCTTAAGGGGTCACCGAGACGATGGAGCACTGCTGAATGAAGAGGGTGACTTTAATCTGGTGCAATCTAATGATGGTTGTTTTAGGGCTCTACTTCGGTTTAGAATAGATGCGGGTGATAAGCTTTTATATGAACATTTAAAAAATACTGGTGCCAATGCAACATACATAAGCAAGAGGGTGGCAAATAAATTAATAAATTGCTGTGAGGGAGAAATATTAGCCATTTTGTCAAAACAAATCTGTGATGCTGGATTCTACTCGGTTATTTTTGACGAAACGACTGATATTGCTCATATATCACAATTAAGCATTTCTGTAAGATATATAAACGATAAAAAAATGTGTGAAGATTTCTTAGGGTTTGTGGATTTACACAAAAGCAACTACAATTTGTCCGATGTAAACACAGAACTAATTATTACTGGAGAAATTCTGGGACGTTCTGTTATAACTAGATTAAAAAGTTTGGGATTGGATTTAGAAAAGTGTGTGGGAATTGGTTGCGATGGATGTTCCGTTAACATGTCAAAAGTAAGAGGGGCAGCCGTTGAAATCCAAAAAGATGCCAAAAACGCTGTTATATCTCCTTGTTTTAATCATGCATTGAATTTATCTATTTCTAAGTCTATTGGTGTAAAAAGTGTAAAAAATGCAAATGGTACTATTCAAGAAATTGTAACTTTTTTCCGAGGTTCTGCCAAAAGAGACTATGTGCTCAAAAGACATCTTAAACATAAGTTATCTAGTCCCTGTCATACCAGATGGATTGAAAGGCACGATTCCATTCTGCAGTTTCAGAATGATTTGCCACTTATTTGTGACGCACTAATGGAAATAGCAGAATGGAATGATGATGCCTCTTCTAGTAAGGCCAATATTTTACTTAGAGCTATTTCGAATTGTGATTTCATTTTAACTGTTTACACCTTAGCAGACATATTTGCTATTACATTACCATTTAGTAAATATCTACAGGATATAAACATTAATATAGAAACAGCTAAAAGTAAATTAAAACTTTTACTTAAATCCCTGGAGGATAAAAGAGGTAACGCTGATTCATATTTTAAGTCCATTATATGCAAGAGTGCCAGAGAAACAATGTCTCTACTTGATGTTGATCTAAAAATACCACGAACTGTTTCAAAACAGACTCAACGGGCCAATTTTTCAGATACAAATCAGTTACCGCCAGAAGAATATTGGAAAAGGGTTATTTTTATTCCTATACTCGATTTTATGATAAATGACCTAAAAGAAAGATTTTCCGATAAATTAATGGGTGTGGTTTTTCTTAACCTGTTTCTTTCAAGTAATATTAAAAACTGTAGTGATACCGAATTACACAAAAATGTATCAAATATTTTAGAACAATTAGGCCCTCTCCTAGGTAATCCTTCAATCACTCAGCTTATGGGTGAGGCACAACTATTTAAAACAATGCATTCAGATAACATCACTACTGACAATGACCCTATAGAACTATTACAAATATGTAAAGAAAATCATTTAACCATTATTTACGACTGTATTAAAATACTTTTGACTATTCCCGTGTCTGTAGCTACTGCAGAACGTAGTTTTTCTACGTTAAGACTTCTAAAAACTTATCTGCGATCTACAGTAGCACAAGATCGACTTAATGGTCTTGCCCTTTTATATATACACCGAAATATTGATCTAGATGTAGAGCGCATTATTGACAGATTTGCTAAGCAAAAACGAAAACTTGATTTTGTTTTGTAAATGTATACAAATTTAATAATTTAGTTGAGTTAAGTTTATTATTTTATATTTTATGGTTATTATTTAATTTAACAGTCTGTTAGTGTATTATTTACATTTACAGTAATACATTTATTTCAGCTGTATGCATGGCAAATACTTTTTTATTTTGCGCCCCCCCCCCCCCCAAGAAAATCCTGGGACCGCGCCTGCACTTATTATATATTCAGATCCTTATTACAGTTTGTAATATAATTTTCTCATTCTTTGTAATACAATGATTTTTATAACCGTAAATAAAAGTAGACAAACATACCTTCAAATATTCATTTTTCAGTTCCTTGTATATCGCTTCACAAACTGCAGGCATAAATAATGATATTGAACTCTCGGATATGCGATAATTGTACATGAGGCTGCGAAAACTTTCTCCTGTTGCTAGATAACGTAAAGTGATAATTAATTTGTCTCTAGCTGATATGGTTTGTCGAGATAATGAATGTTTTGTTATACGATTCTCGATTTTTCTTAACAATTTTTCAAACGTTTTCTGATCCATCCTCAAGAAATTCGCGTATTTTTCCTGATCTGAAGAAATAAATTCCTCAGTCAAAGACATATTTCCTCTTTCCTGGTTTAACCAGGGTCTGACCCACCATCTTCTTTGCCTTCTCTCTTCAAAACTGTCTTCAAGCAGAGCAGCAGCAGCAATTAAAACACATATTGTGGCAGCAATTTTTTTTCTTTTTATGATTTTATTTTTAAAAATTTGATTCATTTTATTTATACATAAAAAGTAACAATCAAATAAACAAAAACAAACATCCATCAACTGTCAAGCGTGTCTAGTGACTTTATCGGGTCTTGGTGAGACTGATATTACTAGAATTTCCCCCAGACTTGCACTTGCACTTGCAGATATATCGAGCAGAACCGATAAGTTGCAAGTGCAAGAGACTTGCGACTTTGGATCAGCTGGGTCTCAACTGCGCATGCCTTCGGGCAATATATCTTGCGTCTTGCATGGTCTTGCACAAACTCTTGCAGCATGTAAAACGGCCTTAACGTTTCTATTTTTTAAAATGATTCTCCACGGTCACTGACAAATATCCGCAGAGAAAGTTGCGATTCTAGTGTGATATTAGTGTAAATGGGGCTTTTGCTATGAAATTTAAAGGCAAACAAGACAATTCCTACTTATGCAAAAATAAAAAAGAAATAACTTGTTTTCGGTGTCATTCTAAAGGGCATTTTGCATATCAGTATCCTGAGAAAGACGGCAAAGATGAGTCTAAAGTCAACGGCAAAAAACATGTTTACAGTGCAGTATTAATGAGTGGCAAAGTTAGCAACCAGGATTAGTATGAGGATTCTGGAGCGAGTGCGCATATAACCCCAAACAAAGAATGGCTGTCGGACGTGAAATTGAAACCAGCTGATATGCCTGATATCAAAGTTGCCAATAACAGCACAGCATCATTGGAATGTGTTTGTAATGTTGACTTAAAAAGTAAAGTAGGGCAGGATGTGATTGAGGTTTGTGTCACAAATGTACTTTGCGTGCCACAATTAACAACGAATTTGTTGTCAGTCAGCGAGTTAATAAAAAATGGCAACACTGTAAATTTTGATAATAAGGGCTGTAAGATATACAGAAGTGAAAACGTGTTAATTAGAGAGTCAAAGCCTTAATAATAAAGTTTACAAGCTAAAAACGGATATTTGGCACTCATGTTTTTTGGCACAGGTATCTAACGTTACTGTGGAAACATGGCATCGAAGATTTGGTCACTTAAATAGCAAAGATTTATCAAAATATATAAATGGTTCTGCCACAGGCTTAAATTTTCAAGAAGAAATAAGAATAGACAAGTATAATTGTGTAACATGCAACGAAGGCAAACAAACGCGAAAACCTTTTTCAAAAACAGGTTCACGATCTGAAAATTTCTTAGACCTAATTCATGCAGATTTGTGTGGACCGATGGAGGCAAAATCTCTGGGAGGTGCCAAATATCATAAAGTCTTTTGTATATTTTTGCAATACAAAAGATGAGGCTCTAAAACACTTTATAGAGTTTAAAAGTATGACAGAAAACCAAATAGAAAGAAAAATTGAAATGTTTAGATTTGACAACGGAGGTGAGTTTTGTGGATTGGAAGTAGAAAACATGCTCAAGTGATTTGGCATTGATCACCAAACCACAAATAGCTACACACCGGAGTAAAATGGCAATGCTGAGCGCATGAATAGGACATTGGTGGACAAAGCGAGATGCTTGTTATTTGATGCAGGACCAGAAAAATGTTTTTGGGCAGAAGTGATAAGCACTGCGCTATACTTAATAACCAGAAGTGTTGTTTCTGGATTAGAATGAAAAACACCTATAAAAGTTTGGTCTGGAAAAGTTCCTAATGTGTGCCATGGCAGCACTGCGATGGTGCATGTACCAAAACAGTGGGATAAAAAATCCAAAAAGATGATTCTTGTGGGATTTAGTGACACCACTAAAGGCTACCGACTTTATGATACAGACAAGAAAGATGTAATAGTGTTACGTGATGTCATTATCATAGAAGAAAACACAACTATTAGTGAGGTGGTAAAATAGTGAGGTGGCAAATTTCTTAGACAAAACTCAAAATACCTAAAGAGAGTGAAACTCAGACAGAGTTTTTATATTCAGTGGAAGATTATGAGGAGCAAGAAGAGTTTCCTCATATCTTCGAGAGTGAGAGTAAGCAAGAATATTTTCAGAATGTAGATAGTGATGAAGATTATAATCCTGACAAAAAACATTTGGATATGTTTCAGAATGATGATCCAGAGCAAAATTTAAGACGATCAAATAGACTTTCTAAATTTGTGGTGAAATATGGTGAAAATATGTCATATTTCAGTATGACAAATTTTGAGGATCCGACAAATGTTAAGGAGGTTTTAGCTAGGCCGGATGCTGAAAGTTGGAAAATATACATGAAAGAAGAATTGGAGTCATTTGAAGAGAATGAGGTCTGGGCTTTAATGAATTTACCAGGATAGTGGACCACAAGTTAGTGTTTAAAAGAAAGGCCAATCGTGCGCGTCTTGTTGCGAGAGGTTTCACGCAGGAGCAAAGTGTTGATTATGAGGAGACTTTTTCACTAGTTGTGCGGCATTCGACATTGAGATTTTTAACTGCGTTATCACTATAGATGAATCTAGATATCACACATTTAGATGTAGATGTTAAGACTGCGTTATTAAATGGATATTTGAAGGAACAGGTATTGAAGAAAATACGTGAGGGGTGTGTACAAAACAATAATTATAGTGAGTGGTAGATAAAAACAAATTAATTTTATTAATTGCTTTAAGCCATAAAGGTTTAGGTGGCTAATTAACTGGTGGGGGTTTTAAACATACTTGGTGAATTGAAAATCGGTAAGTAGGTTAGTTATTAAATCCTTTAATAATATAATTAAGCATTTGCATTTGTTACGAAAAATAGAAATATACTTTCATATACAATTCTTAGACTAATTTCAAGCATTCGTTCATTCACACATAGAAAATCAATATACAAAAAGTTTCTTAAAATTAGGAAGTTTTCCAAAGGGGACTCCATCTTTCTAGCTTTGAGGAATTGGGTTAAACTGCCCAAATGAGGTATTTGTCCAAGTGTCAACAAAGGTTGTCTCCAAGATATTCTACAAATATCTGTGAATACAAGCAGATAAATTGGCCCCAAAGGAATTTGACCTTTGGCCAGAGGGAGAACAGCACGTTTTACTGCTACTCGAACGAACGTTTGAACTGAACTGAAATATGATCTTTCTTACGAGCTCGGGAGGGACAATAACGCAGGAAAGTTACGCGTCGGTTTTATCTGAGAGGGTGAAAACATCTTCTTTCTTTCTTTGACACACTGCTGTTTACTGAACACTGACGAAGACACGGATATATTAAATTGAAAACGATTACACACGATTGAAGTGACGGAATGACATTTAGCTTTATATAATGGAATCGACCATCCAGGTTCGGACTAAGGGGTAATAAAGAGCTGACATATGCTGATTTAAATGCACAAATTTCTGTTTACCTGTGATTAAATAAATATATTCATGGATCAATTATGGCTCATACTACATACATACAGGGTGTTATTACCAAACTATCCGGTGAAAAATGACAAGTTATTACACTTGTTGGGGTGTTTGCTCAACAGTGACAATAAAGCTTTAAAGTTAAATAGGGCTATTTACGGGCTTAAACAGGCATCACGAGCCTGGAATGACAGGGTAAATAGTGCTTTATTTTATTTAGGCTATAAAAAGTCATATTTAGAGCCATGTTTATTGATAAAAAGAAATGTTGATAAGCCTTTGGCAATTGTAGCTCTTTTGTATTTTCAAATTGTGAGCGTGAAACTGAATTTTTGAAAAAGGATTTAGGGTAAAAGTTCAAAATCAAGGACTTGCGTTAAGCTAGGCAAATTTTAAGAATCAAAATCCAAATTGACGAGGAAAATCAGATTATTTCTTTGAGTCGAGAGAAATATATTAATCAGTTGCTATGCCGTTTTAAGATGACATATTGCAAACCTGTTAAAATTCCGTTAGAAGTAAAATTAAGTATTGAGAAACCAGACGAAAACGTGTCTGATGTTCCTTACCAACACCCTTTAGGTAGTTTGATGTATTTGGCGGTACTAACGAGGCCTGATATTGCTTTTAGTGTGAGTTATTTAACTCAATGAAAATATGCCAAAAGAATATTGTGCTACCTTAAAGGTACCAAGAGCTATTGTTTGAGGTTTTCAAATAAAGAAGCAGAACTTGTAGGTTATGTTGATGCCGGTTGCAGCAATAATTCAGATAGAAAATGTGCCGTTCTGTGGTGTCTTCTGCCAGTGTCAAACAAAAAACAGTTGCATTATCTAGCACAGAAGCTGAATATCTGGCGTTATCGAAAGCTGCCAAAGAAGCTATATATTTGCGCAATCTGATATTGCAATTAACTGGAGAAATGCAACTAATTCAACTTTTTAATGATAATAAAAGTGCTTTAAATTTATCATTAAATCCTGTTTATCATAAACGCTCTAAGCATATTGACGTGCAGCATCATTTTGTAAGAGAAGCGATTTCTAAGAAGCAAATTAAAGTTAGCTATATGCCGACACATGAAATGCCTGCTGATGTATTAATACAAAGCTTGTATAATGAAAAGCACAACAAGGGTATTTTTTAAAGTTATTGAGTGGGGGATGTTAAAATGTAACTAATCTTTAAAAGATGTGGACCAGGCCGAAAATGTTGTGGAGAAAGTGATCTTCCCAGCTGAGAGGTTCACCTAGCTCGTCTATCAACACTGGAGTCCAGTCCAGTAGCTTTTCACATACGGAAGGCTGAAGATATAGGCAAGTCTTGGTAGGATCTATTTAAATTATTAAGTGTTAGCTTTAGCTGTATCTATAATTTAGTTCTTGCTCTATAATGCTAATACTTTAGATTTCTCTAGTGAGAACTCCAAAGACCATTACCGAAAAGTATATTCTGAAATATTACTTCACTAGATACTGAGGTGCAGTTCTCTAACCTTATCTAGTGCCATTTTATGTAAAAGATAATCCTCTAAAGCCCTGCCAACCTTTTATTGCTCTCATTCTCGTTAATAACTGAAAATATGGTATAAAATTAGAGCGTTTAGGCTATTTATGCTAGGTTTATTGTATCTGCTTGTCAAACCCATGACATAATATCGTCCTCGATATCGGTCGAATTGAGCTCAACTCTCCTTACTTGGTGAGGCTCTATTTATTCCTATTTATTTTATTCAGTAAGTCCCTTTTAGTTTAGTATTTTAAAGACATTTTAAAAGTCTTCTATATTCCAACTGAAAAGGGAATAAGCTAAGCGTAGTTTAGTGGATATTTATTCCCTAATTTTAACATATTTACGCAATAGTAACTGGGTAATATTAAAATATTCTTTTAAAGATAACTCC
>MU183490.1:159235-180008 GCA_016904865.1 Pissodes strobi | reverse complement strand
AATAACTGAAATATACACAGCGCAGCAAAATGAAAGATTCCGGAAAAATTGAATAATGTATCAAAACTCTTATGTTAAATGTCGAAATCTACGTAAAATTTGCTATGGATTTCATGAGTTTCAAAATTTTGCCATTTAATTTAGGTATTTTATGAGTGAAGTGAAAATTATCGATTTTGATCAATTAAGTATACGAGAAAATGCATAGCGACATAAAATTGGAGAGTATGAAGAAAGTCGAAATTTCTCCAAATTCTCGTGTAAGTTTTCCAAATCTACATATAATTTACTATTTGTTTTAGAATTTTTCAACATAAATTACTATTTTTCAAGGTATATTTTTTAAATTCATATTTCGAAAACTAACCGTTTCTATAGAAAACGGTGATCATTTTCGAATTCAACAGGTTCGAAAGAATAAGTATCGGATCCGAAAATATGATTTTTCCATAAAATTTAAAAAATCAATTTGTAAAATATTTTGATTTTTTTTTACAATTTTCCATACAAAAGTGCGATTAAAACAATAAACTAATAATATCGTATTTTCATTAATACCAACTCGGAGTTTAAATGTCTTCGAAACGAATTCGTTTTAAACTTACACTATTATAATAAAAATTGCACCTATGATTGATGACGAGCCCTTTGGGCACGTCACTGGACAATATCTACGGGTATCTCTTTCTCTTCCATCAAGGTGATGTGTCTGAAAGGCTCGCCAGTGGCGGAAGTGATTGAAAATAAAATTAAGATATTATTTCATTATAAAAAAATTAGGTTTTAAGATTCTTAAGGGATATGGTCTTTTCTACCCCCTCTAGCTGCGCCTCTGGAACAGATAATAGAACAAATTCGTTTGAGCATAAAGCACGATCGCCATTGGCTCAAAGATCGTTAATAAAGAAGATATTACTGAACCCAAAATATGATCATTTCTGAATAGTTTTTCAATAGCTTTTTATTAATTACATTTTACATGCGGCGTTGCCAAGTTATTAATAAAAGGAATGTTAGTTTTTAATTTCATGAATGTAAGCCAACCGGACAATACAGGTGCATTTTGTCAAGGAAAATTATTTACTTTTCTAAAAGCATTTAGTCGACTGTCAACGTCAGTCAAAATTCGCTTTATGGCCCCCATAAAGTGCCAAAAACTAAACAAAAACACGCCCGTGACCCTTCCGACCACCATGAAATGTTTACCTTCTTGACAAAGGGCCCGTATTAACCGAAATAAAGTAAATACGTTTTATATCAACAATGGGTTTTGTCAGGATTGGGGTAGTGTTTTGAAGATTTTAGATGTTGGTTATGTTGGTTATTGTCAAAAATCAAGGAGAGTCTTCCCGCATATTTCATCAGCCGAAATTATGATATATAAAGCCAATCAAGAAACGCAACCGACAAAAAGCGAAAGAAGAATAATCCTCATTTGTTCGGACGTCAGAGGTTGACGTGCGTAAGTAATCAGACTTCTTCAGACCTTAAAAACTAATTTCACAGGCAATATTATATTAAAGATTTCATTATATCCATCAGGGAATGACTCTTCACAACAATATACTATTACTCAGCAATAATGAACAATTATTTCTTTTGTGGACGACTTATTGTGAGACCATGTCAGGCACGATTTGGCTAATAGCTAAAGTGATGATTATGCGGTTTTGTTCGGTGCATAGCTTGGCTAATTAAACTAAATACTAAAGTCAAGCCCACTGAAAATCACATCTAGTCATATGCTCAACAACTAATTTTATTACTCATTATCAAATGACATTCGTGAAGAATTAGGCCTGAAACCTAAATACTTACAAAGTGACTGGGTATAATGCTTGGCTTAATCTCAGCATATCAGAATCGATAGTTCCGACTTCAAAGAAGGCAGCATCATCCCATCAGGGAGAGAAAAAAGAGTAAATTACCGAACAACAAAAGAGATTGTTTTGCCGCGCCGCTTCTTCACGTCATTTATCCTCGAGAGGCAACAATGCCTGTCTAACCGTTTGACACATCTATCCAAGTTGAATGATGGCCCGGCGGCGGCAACGTAAAGAAAAACCTAAATAAGCCTACAGTAGAGAGAATATTTGAGGAGTGTATTGATGGACTAGAACGGGCCGTGTGTAGTTCAGTCAATCGAGGATCGGAATTGTTGCTTGAATTTTATTTTTTGGATTAATATTTTGTAATTATTTATCGCATAATATTATAATTCTTCAATACAAATTGTTGAAATTCGTTTCTGTGCTATATCAATGGTTAGATAGGGTTAACTCCAGTCATATTTGGTTCGCATCAGTAAGCAAGGACTTGCCCCCCCAAACTATAGTTCTTATAGTATATTAATGCGCGGGTTAGTGTAAGTTTCTTTCGATTACCAGCATTGGGCTAGTTGCCAAAGTGCCCAGTATTGTTTGGGTTAGTGTTGATCAGCATGCTTTGCACCAACTCATGCTAGCCCACACTCTCTAATATAGTCTGACTAAAATTAACTAAAGAAAAGTCATAACAGCTCGAGGATGTACGTCTTGTGCATACGGGCCTGGCTACCCCGAGCTGCCCTAGCCGAAGCACTTCATCTTTCTACTAATCTTTGAAGTGCTTCCGGTACTACTCTTCTCTTTCCTATAGATCACTCTGACCTTTTTCTTCCTAATTTGGAGTGGTAGGGAAACTTTTTCCCGACCGAGGCCCACTCGGTCCCACTGAAAGGATTGGTTATAATCTTTCCAGATGTTTCCAGTCCTGGGGCATGACGCGGTTTTCCTCCTTCTTCCTTGCACCTCTGAAAAAAACTGATACTGATGATATAATGATAATGGATTCAACCAATACAAAATATTTCGGAGGTAAAATACCCTCCCATTCGGATCTCCGGGTAGGGGGTGTACGGGGTGAATTCACGTTGAAGAAAAACAACTTAGGAATTGACTTCAGCAACATCAGAGGTCTTAATGCCAACATTAATTCTGTCCATTACCATCTCTAGACTGAAAAACCTAATATTTTGGGATTAACGGAAACCCAAATCCGCTCGTCTATGGACACTGTCCATATGCTTTGCCCCAATTACGAACTTCACACCAAATTCCAATCTTAACGAGGTGTTAGCGTTTACGTCCGCAGTAACCTCTCATGCCACCGAGAAGAAAGTTTGGAACCGGCAAATCTTGATGTTCTTTGGCTCAAGCTGTCACTAAAAGATGCTACTAAATTTATCTGCATCCTTTATCTTTCTCCAAATGAACCCAATTATAAACAACTCTTCTCCTATCTCTCACTAACGTTCGACAAACTTCAAACCACCCACCCAGATGCTGAAATAACATTCGTGGGGACTTTAATGTTCATAACATCCCTTGGCTAAAGGTTTCTTCCCGAACGGATGATATGGGCAGAGAAGCTGAGGCTTTTGCAATCACCTGCTGCTTGGCTCAACTTGTGGACGAGCCAACACGGATACCGGACGTTGGAAACCATCAGGCTTACCTACTGGACTTGTTCCTAACAACATCCCCAAACTCTTATAGGATAAACATTACATCACCACTGGGTAACTCTGATCACAGGCTTATTTCAGCTTTGTCCACCTGTCCAACTCCACCATCCTCTAAAGCGCTTCCTCGCAAAGTGTGGCATTATAAACATGCAAACTGGAGTGAACTTCGTGACTTTTTCGTGTCATTCCCTTGGAGGGACGTCTGTTTTAAATCCAGCGATTCATCTGCAATCGCTGAATCCATTACAGAAGTCATTCTCATTGGGATGGAGACTTCAATCACTTTCTCTAATAACCGATCCTATCCTGGAAAATCATGGTTCAACAAGGCGTACTCAGGCGGTTTCCAAAAAGAACCAAACTTGTCGCATATACCGAGCTTTTCTGGATGCACGAAATAACTGCACATTAATTATTGATCAATCCAAAGCTGATTTTGATCAGAGAGTCCGCGAGAAGCTTTTGAACTGTCCGAACGGCTCAAAATAATTTTGGGGATTTGCAAAGGCCATCCGGAAAATCTTTTCATCTTCCAGTTTTCCACCACTATTGTGCGAAGACAATTCCGTTGCAGTGACTGCAAGGGAAAAAGCAGACTTGTTTTTCTCAATGTTTGCACGAAATTCCACTCTTATGCACAAGGAAAGAGTCCACCAATATTGCCTAGGATCGCCACAACAATGCCAGAAATCGTTTTCAAGCAAAAAAAGATAAGAGGGTTACTTCGTCATCTTGACTGCTCAAAAGCCACTGGACTGAATGAAATTCCCATCATTGGTCTCAAGCATTGCGCACTGGCGCTGACACTTATTCTAACCAAACTATATACCTTATGCTACAATAGACGTATTTTCCCAGCCTTCTGGAAGGGCGCTGGAGTGCAACCTGTACCTAAGAAGGGAGAGAAAAATATTGCCAGTAACTACCGTCCAATATCTTTAACCCCGGTAGTGGCCAAGGTAATGGAAAAAGTCATTAACATTCTGGCAACATGGCGCCAGAAGAAGAGTTAGAGATGATTCCTGAACGAAAAAGTCGTTATGAGTGTTATAAAAAGAAAATTTGTAGTAGTCTCGTGTATGTAAACTGCGGAAAAGCTTATCATAAATCGTGTTCCGCACGGGAATTTGCAGAAAAGTCGTAACTATCGATGAAACAAGACTGATTTGTTGTGGCGTGGCGACGGATGACATAACCTCAAACAGTGAAAAACTCAACCATACTGAAGAAATATGTCTTTTGCGGCAATTGATAAAAGAAATTACTGATAAGAATAAACTACTTGAAGAAACAAGAGATATCTGGAAGAAAAACTTTCACAACTCAAGAAAAAGAAACAAAATGTATCAAAAACTGCAAGGAAAGCAGGTACAAGCTCGGCAACACCGCCTGAAATCGACCGCCAAAATTATTTGTCATCGACGCAGAAACGTGGAATATCACCAGAAAAACAAGATCCACTGACCTTCAACGAAAAATGTGAAGTTGCTGAAAAAAACCTCGGAAAAACGCATAAACGCGCCAATGTTTACACGACCTGAAGCTACCCACTCAAATGACAAAGAGAGACCACCGCAGACAAGGCCAAACTTCAACAGCAAGGTTGACATAAATATAACCTCTAAAACAGTTATCGACCAAAAGGATGCCGAAAAGGCTAAAGTCTCTACAAGAAACGAGCAAATAGAACAAATTGAACTAAACGATCAAAAATTGATTGAAGTTAAGAAAAAAAACAAAAAACGTATGGAGATGCCAACTAGCAGACCCACTCCTTTGCAAGGAAAAAACAAAAATGAAACTATCCTAAAGGTTGCAGAAGAAAAGACATGGGTTTTCATTACTGGCTTTGATCCAAAAACAGAAACCGATGATATAATAGCCTTTCTAAGCAGAAACGATCTAAATGAAGGAACTGTTTGTCAAAAAATGGTAACAAAAAGAGATAGGAGTAGAAGCTCATTTAAACTAGGAGTACCTAAGACGCACAAAGATCTCTGGCCAGCTGGAATTCTTGCTAACCATTTTATCAACCTACAGCGCCCACAACAAGCAAGGGCTCAATAATCCCAGAAGGTGACAAGTTTGCCCTCAAACTTTTCCATCTTAAGATTCAAGCAATAAGAACAAAATTAATCTCCTGGAAGCTTTTTTGATGAACAGAGAAACCAATGTTCTATGCCTAACAGAACATTGACTTAGCACATTCATGTGGGACAATACTCTGTTGCAGCAGGTACTTGTAGATATTAGTTGAGATGGGGAGGAACAGTGATAATGATGTACCCAACCTGTAATATTGAGAGGTGTATCGAGGTTTGTAGTATCTTTTTGAAATCCCATAAAATATTTACAATAACACCTTACAGATCGCCTTCGGGCAGTCTTGACACCTTTATAGAAATATTAGAACGAATATTAAATAAAATAACTATAAATAACCGAATAATCATTGTAGGCGACTTTAACGTACACTTTGGCACGGAGGAGCGAGAGTGCACCGAAATAAATTATATGATGAAATCTTTTGGATTATTGAGCGTCATAACGGGTGCAACGAGGCAGAAAAACTGCCTAGACGGTGTATTCTCAAACTTCTGTGTTGATGATTGTGATGTTTCTTTACTTGATGTTGGAATTTCTGGTCACCTCGGACAGCTAGTTGTCATTCCTGTCTCTTTTGGCAATGCTGCTCATGACAAGACCAGGGTAACATGCAGGCCATTAACCCAGAGAGGTAAACATATGTTCTTTGATTTGGTGGAGGGTATAGATTGGAAGTTTTTAAATGAGGACTGTGGTACATATGAAAAATGCTCAATATTTCTGAATGTATTGACACAGGCATATCATGAGGCATTTCCAATAAAAATTTTTGTCAAAAGAGGTAATCATAAAATCAATGCGAGAACACCTGCATCTTCTAAATAATTTTTGTAGGCAGTATCCTTCCCCGTGGTTAACTAATTACAGGAATGAATACAGAAAGTGGTATAAAGTCCAAATTACCACCACTAAGAAAAATATGATAATCTGCTAAAAAATGCCCCAAATCCAATAAGTTCCATGTGGAATATTATCAATGAATATCGTGGAAAGTCACAAAAATCTCGGACTGAAATATTCATCAGCCCTGATAGTTTCAATAACTTTTTTGTAAATGTAGCTGGTGACCTTCAGCAGAATCTTGATCGCTCCAATCTTAACCCTCTAGATAATAACTTTAACACTCCTCAAGAAATATTTCGTTTCACGGAGGTCACACTCATTGAGGTGCATGGCACTATAAATGTATTTAAAGAAGCCTTGGTGGTTACAAGAAAGAAGATAAAACCAACATCACAAATTACAAACCGATTTCTCTACTTCCAATCTTTTCAAAAATATTCGAGAAGTGTATGGCCGCCGTTCTTTGAATTGAATTATATTTTTACTGATTGTCAAGTTGGCTTCAGAAAACAGCGAAGCACCACATCAGCAATAATGGAGCTGGTGTCTCTTCTCTTGGAAGCCTTTGAGAACCGTAGCTTTGTGTCTACAACATTCTGTGACCTAAGCAAAGCTTTTGATCGTATTTCTCATAGCGTACTCCTGGAAAAGCTTAAACTCTACAACTTTCACATGAGCAGTATTGCCTTAATAAAAAGTTAGGTTGAAGGTAGGTTTCAGGCTGTACGGGAGGGAGGGGTGACGTCTGCAAGGAGGGAGTTGACTGTGGGAGTTCCTCAGGGGTCTGTTCTGGGACCCCTTCTATTTTTCATATACATCAACGATTTTCCTAACATAGACTCCAGTACGCACTATCCTATCTTTGCGGACGACACCACCTTTTCCCGTATGCATGAGAATTATGATCAGGTGAGGGAGGCTTCTGAGGCGGCGAGAGCAAGAGCAGATGAATGGTTTACATCTAACCAACTTTTCTTGAACAATGAAAAAACCCAAAACATGATATTTTCTATGAGACAAATTCCTCCAGACTTCAGTACTAAGAGTGTTAAATTTCTTGGGGTACATTTGAATCAGACCCTCCGATGGGACGCCCATATTCTCCTTATGTCATGCACATATTGGATACTCAATACTTGTATGGGGTCACAGCAGTGCTGCGTCCAAAATTTTTAGCCTGCAAAGAAGGGCCCTAAGGGTTATTGCAGGAACGTCTTACAGGGATGACTGTAGACAGGACTTTATAAACAATCAAATTTTAACTCTACCATGCTTATTTATTCTGGAAAACCTACTATATGTCAGGATTCACGTTGGGCAATACACGGCTCATGCATCTGTTCACTCGCACGATACGCGTCATAAACAAAATCTGGTACTAAACAGTTGGCGGCTAAAGAGGTGTCAGGATGGCCCCGGACATCTGGCAATCCATTTCTATAATAAGGTTCCTATAACGATAAGAAATCTGCCTATTAAAGATTTTAAGAATAAAATGAAAAACCTTCCCATCAGTCGGGCATTCTACTCTACAAATGAATATATGGCCTGTGATATAAACGAGATAGTATAGCGTTTTTTAAACTATCGCCCATTTTAACAATGTATTGATCAATGTTTTTTTTTAATTTGTTTATTGTGTTTAAACTGTCTTGATTATACTTTTAATGTCTAATGTACCAGTAGGGGTTGTTTGCCTCAATGCTGCACCCCTGTACAGATTTTGATGTTTCAAATTTTTAAATTTATACGTAATATGTTGAATCTGTATTCTATAACATTTTATATCATTATAACATTTTCATTTTCTTTTTTAATATTGTATTGACTTGTGTGAGTACTATGTGTATGTTAACAGAAATAAACTATTTTGATTTTTGATTTTGATTTTGAACACCGAGATCTTAAATATCTTGAACAGAACAACATAATATCTGATAGGCAATATGGATTTATTAGGGCGAAGCGCTCAACAGGAGATCTGATGTCCTATGTAACACACTTTTGGAATTCAACCCTGGCAAGACACGAAGAGTTCCGAGTCGTTGCTCTAGACATCTCCAAAACCTTCGACTGGGTGTGGCACCAATCAGTCCTGGACAAACTCTCAGCTTATGGCTTTCCATTGGCTCTGCATACACTATTGTCTAGTTTTTTGGATAAAAGGAGTATTCAAGTCGCTATCGATGGTGTCTCGTCCGAGACATTTGCCATCAATGCTGGTGTTCCGCAGGGTTCGGTTTTGTCTCCAACTCTGTTCCTGCTGCATATAAATGACCTACTGAAGCTTACTGAAAACCCCATTTACAGCTATGCAGATGATAGCAGTCTTGTATCATCCTTTTCTTCTGACAAACTGTTATCATCGGCCACTCTAAGAAGACAACAGACTGACTCAATCAATCGAGACTTAAACACAATTCTTGAATGGAGATCCAACAATCTTGTATCCTGCAATGCCAAAAAGACACAGACTGCTGTGTTCTCCCGGAGAAAAACTAAGGGAAACTACCTTGACACCATTATGAAGGGGGAAACCCTTTCTCCATCCTCCAATCTTTCGCTTCTTGGAATAACCGCAAGCACTAACTTTTCATGGGATGAGCATGTCCGAGGTCTCGCCAAGTGTGCCTTTCAAAAACTGGGTGTACTTTTCAGTGCCAAAAACACTTTAGCTCCCATCAGCTGTTTACACTCTATAAAGCGCAAATCAGACCTACTCTGGAGTATTGCTCTCACATTTGGAGTTTTGCTCCCAAACATACTCCAGCGCTCTTAGACCCCATCCAGAACCGAGCTGTTGCAAACAAATATAACCAAGTCTCAAAGCCGTAACGAAATTGGTTCTTGTAACCACCTGACCAGAAACCTCGGACCTGTAGTCCGGCTTTGCCAACTAGACATTGAAGACATCAGCAGAGCTAAGTGTCAATACCTATCAAAACTCTTGCAAGAGAACGACATCGATCTGGTCGCAATTCAGGGCACAGCCGATGAGGACCATCTCCGCACTAGAGGGAAAATTCCAGGCTACGATATCATTGGAGCAACCTACCACCATGCTTATGGACATGCAACATATGTCCGTAACAACATAGAAAAGGCCCATCTACTTTCATCAACAAACAATAATAATGCCCACACTATCTCAGTAAAAATAAGTGACATCACTCTTTTAAATGTGTATAAACCACCTGTGGTACATTGGCCAGCTGAAATTTTGAGGGTTTATTATTCCCATCCAGCAATAAATGTAGGCGATTTCAACAGCCACCATGAGCAATGGAAATACAGCCATAATGACACCTGCAAGCTTGGACTGAGTGCCACGAAATGCACCTTGTCTTTGACGCTAAGGATAAAGAAACTTTCAGATCGGCGGCCTGAAGACACGACTACAACCCTGATTTGTACTTTATCTCTGAAAACGATAGAAAATACCCTGTTCTAACTACCAGAAGATTCCTCGATAACTTTCCACATAGCCAGATCGACCGGTGCTTCTCGAGTATGGAATTCAAATACCGCTCACTAAATCATTTCAACGGCCTAGGTGGAATTTTAAAAAGACAAATTGGGACGACTTTTCCAAGGATCTTGATAAGAGCATTAGATGGATACCCCCAAAGAGAAAAACTATCACAGGTTTATCGGCATAGTCATACCTACTGCCAAGAAACGGATTCCCAGAGGTTATCGCAAAGAGTATATCCCAGGGTGGTCAAACGAAAATGAGAGATTATATAAGGAACTCCTATAGGACGGTGATATGGAAATAGTTGACGAACTTCTCAATTCCCTTGATGCATCTCAAAGGCAGAAATGGATTGACACTGTCGAAAGTCTATATTTTAAGTGCTCAAGCAGAGCAGCATGACGTCTCCTGAGAAATCTTCGTTCAAACACACCTGCAATCCGCCCAGCGCCTGCAGTAACACTTAACCAGGTCGCTGATCATATTGTCACCACTTCTAGATCTCTTAGATGATGGTCTGCTTAGTAAACTTTCTCATGATGTCCCTTGCAGGACTATGGTGTCTCTTATAGATAGCATGCTTGGCGATCATTCCAGGTTATTATGGGGGACAGAATTAGTAAGAAGAAACTGAACGATGGCTTACCACAGGGATCATCATTATTTAACCTTTACATTGCTGACAACCCGGAAACTTCATCGTGTAAATTTGGGTACGCCGGTGACCTAGCTCTAGCAACTAGCAACTAGACACACATCCTTTGAAACTACTGAGGCAACTCTCGCAGACGATCTAGCAATGCTGGGACTATATTTTGATAAATGGAGGCTTCGCCCCAGCATGAGCAAAACATAAGTCACATGCTTTCATCTTAATAACAAAATGGCAAATAGAAATAATAATAATAATAATAAATAATTTAGGACTATATTTCAATAACAACTTGCTACGACACAATACCCACCCCAAATACACTGGATAGGACATTATCATTTAAACATCATCTAACGATGACTGCCGGGAAGATTAGATCGAGAAATAACATCATCCAAGAACTTTGTGGGTCAGCATGGGATGCTGATGCAACAACTTTTCGATGCTCCTCTCTGAGCCTGGTTAACTCTGTTGCGGAATATTGCGCTCGCTCCTATATGGATGAACAGTCCTCACGTAAGAAGTAGGTACCCAGCTCAACAGTACATGGTACTGTTATGATCTCTGGCACCATTAGAACAACACCTACATATTGGCTCCCAATATTAACCCAAACTAACCCAATCTGCGCAGATCTCATGCATTGCTGAATGAGTACAACAAAATAGCTAATAATCCTTAGCTTCTTATACATACAGACATACCAGACTTGCATATCCAATGGATAAATCAAGACGCCCTTCTATCATTACAGCAGAGAATTTATCCCGGAACCACTTTCAGATAGGAAATAGCTGGCGTGAAGAAATAACCCATAAGACGCCACCGGAACTCCACTTGTCGCTACGAGAGATGACATACGAAAAATCTCCTGGCTTTGACCGCCCCCGTAAAGCTTGGTCTACACTCAATAGGATTAGGACAAGACGTGGCGTCTGCGCTGACTCATTGTATAAATGGGGCAGTCCGATTCACTACCCTGCGACTGCGGTGCTGTTAACCAAACTTTACGCCATGTTGTGAGCGACTGCCCTCTATGTTCCTATCCCGGCTGCATCGCGGACTTTCGAATGGCTACACCGAAGTCTACTTTGTTTTACTATGTCCAATGTTATCATTTTTTTTTTACAATTACCTTTTTCCTTTTTTTCCTGATGTATGTCATATTTTTGTATGTTTTTGTAAGTGCCATACGCTAAATAAATAATTATTCTATATAAGTTCAAAACTCCCCTATGTACGTAAATGTTTGAATTTTTTTACAATGAAACACTATTTGTAGGCTTAAGTTGGTAGAGCCTTATTATTCGAAAACTTTTCCATGTACGATCATGCGGCTTGTCCCTACCCAATCAGCTGCTTATGTGGACAAATATTATTGCTTGTTTTGATGAAATTTTGTGATGTTTTTTGATGTAAATGCAATTTTCTATCTGTGATTACGCTATAGGTGGTAAAATCATTAATATCTACGTGTTTAGTTCGCAGTTTTGTGAGTTTTGTCTCAAAGAATTGCGGAATGTTTCTAACCTCAAAAAGCATTTACCCTTTGATTTATACAAATTGCATGGTGGTGCATTTTATACCATCTTTTAGTATATGATGCATCAGTCAAAGTAGGTAGAGATGGCTTATTAATTTATCTAATTTTTTTAAGATCATCATACCATTCACCTATAAAAGGACTTGTTCTCAACATGTAGACAGATGCCAGGCAGTTCGTAATTTTTTATATTAGGCTGCCTGTCTGAAGAGTGATATTTTTCGTTTGCTCTGTTAATATCGTTTGTTTTTCGGTGTTTCCGGGTTGTTTTAATTGTAAAATTTCTGCACAGTCTTCAATTGTGTCACTACTATCCTTTTTCTAATCTTTTAAGCTTGTTTTAATCATAATTTAATAATCAACGCACAATTTTTTCCTATTTCGTGCCTGCATTTCGTATCGTAAAAGGTGCCAAAACCGAATTCTGTAGTTCCATAGAAGCCTACCTATAGTGCGTTTCATCTATATAACTTGGTGCTTTCCATACATTTTGATTTGGGTCCAGCTATAGTTGATTTCCCCTCGACGATTCACCAACACTAGTAATGGCATGCTCAAAGTGTGATGCTAAGCTGAATGATAAGAAGGTGAAAAATATAAGATAATTTGTGATTTCTGTGCAGCAGTGAATTATTTATCATGTTCTAATTTCACTACCTCAGAAGCCCAAACCACACAGTTGAAGAGTAGAACAATGTTGTATGCCTGTGTGATTGTGTGAATGTTGTAAAATCACACAGTAAGGAGGTGCAAGGAGACAACATATCCAGCATGAAGAAAAGACTGCAGGATGATTTTAATTCAATGTATAGTAGGCTCTCTAACAAGTTATCTCAATTTCGGATAAATTCGCTGATCTCCACAGTCAGTTGGCTGGTTTCGGCACCAAACATACCTGTATGAGCGTACTGAATGTCGTATCCAACAATATATCCTTGATAAAAAGCGATGTTACTAACTTGAACATTTCTAAGAGCACTACAGTTCAAGAATCTGTTGGTGTACTGGAAAACTGTTGCATGGTTGCTACTACAAACTTCACCAACAATAATAAGGACATCGATGCACTCGCTCCTAAAATACTTGATCTTGAACGCCGAAATTCAGAACTTCTCAAGAGGATGGACTTTTTGGAGAAAGAATTACAAGCGTTAAAAATGCAATTGTCCGTTGCTAACACCAGTGTAGTGCAGCAAGTCCCAACATGTGAGCTGCATTTTCCATTGCTTAGCGAGGTCCATAAACAAAATAAAGTATCATCATTAAAAGGAAAGTCTTTATAGAGAGCTCCTCAGGATTCTGCAGGTTCATCTTCCCAGAGGGGTACACAGCAGCTAATTATAGCGACGGCCGTCTTAGAGCTGCCGAAACACGTCAATGGCTGTATCTGACCCTAACACTACTGAAGAGAATATACTGGATTATGTAAAAAATCAGCTGCTGATGGATGTAAAATGCTTTGTTTTTGATAAGAATGAGGATGTAGCGTCAGGGAGTAAATTCTCAGTGGATTACTTGACCCGAACCTCTGGCCTGCTGGTACAGCAATAAAGATGTTTGGTCCTCGCCACCTATTTAGAACCAATAACGGAACTGGAAATTTTCAGCCCGGAGGAGGGGTGGATCAGCGTCACTATAAGATGTAACGCTTTTGTACCAGAATGTTCGAGGTCTAAAAACAAAACTTAGCGACTTTCTGTGTGCAACTCTTGCTGAATGGTACGGTTTAATAGCCCTAACTGAGACTAGGTTGGATGGCAGGATTAGTGACTCGGAATTTCTTGACACGCGTTACGTGGTTTACCGGACTGACAGAAACTCTGATAATAGTAACAAAACTCATGGCGGTGGTGTTCTGGACAATTGTGAACCGGTTGTACTGTATAGGTTGTGTGTATATTCCTCCCTCTATGGATGTGGCATACTATGAGTTGCACTTAAAATCGGTAACACAACCTTGTGAATTATTTGACAATGTATTCGTCATAGGCGATTATAATCTTTCACACATAACTTGGTCTTTAAATGAGGACCTCTTAGGTTTATAACCTGGAAAAGTAAGATCTGTTGGGGATGCTTTATTGTGTGACAGTACTGCGTATTTGGGTCTATCCCAATATAATGACATAACCAATGTTAATAATGCCATTATAGACTTATGTTTTGCTAATTTTGAGCCTCACTCAATTGCTAGATGCGGTGGTTTAGTAAATTGTGATCCATACCATCCGGCGTTAGAGTTTTCTTTATCTCAGAGTGAGAGCATGTTTGAGCCATGCAGATTGTGTCTGTTACGACTTTGAAAAAGTCGATTTTTGCATGATTAACGATTATTCTCTCAATTTTGGATGGTGACATGGATATTTCTATCAGTAATTTCTATTCTATAGTGTACGACTGTTTCAATATGTTTGTACCTATAAAACAGCGCCGCTTTGGAGAACGTTTTTCTGTCTGGTTTTCGAATACTTTAAAGAATAAAATACTTGAAAAAGCACGAGCACACAGAATTTTCAAGCTGTCAAATTGTATTGCTAATTATGATTCTTTCAGTATGCTGCGCAACCAATGTAGCTGCTCTAGCTCTAACTAGGGAATGTTACGATCGATACATAAAGAATACTGAAAACTCGATTATTCCCAATGTAAGGTCTTTTTGGATGTACCTAAGAAATCAGAGGGACCAGGGTACAATTCCAGGGGAAATCTTTCTTAATACAAGCCATGCCAATAATGGCGTTGATATTGCAAATATCTTTGCAGAGTTTTTTGCATCTGTGTACAATCCGAAGAGACTATCATATAATGTATCTGTTTTGAGTGAGACTGATATTATCTCTAAAATCCCTTTAACCGCCAGTGACCTAGAAAAGTTGTTGTCTGAGATTGATAGATATAAGTAAGGGACTTGATGGCATCCTTAATCTCGTTCTGAAATCATGCTCCCATACCCTCTATCTTCCTCTAATGCATATTTTCTCGCAATCCCTTGCTACTGATCGTAACTCCCATTCACAAATCTGGTTGCAAAGGGGATGTGAGTAACTATAGGCCTATTAGTATTTTATGTGCAATATGTTTAGTACGCTGATGAAATTGCGGATTTTTAATCAACTTGATTGCACTGGTATTGTCAATGTACAGGACCGCATCTTGGAATTTTATGACACTAGCGTCTATTTCTTTGAGCAATCGCGTTAACCATATCATTTCTTTCGCTGCACTTACCGCACTCACGAACTCAGCCTCAGTTGTTAATTGCGCCACGCACTGTTGTCTTTTGCTTTGCCATGTTATAGCCGCACCCTTGTTTTTGCATACAACACCACTCGTTGACTTCCCTGTTGTGATGTCTCCTGCGTAATCTGCATCGCTGTAGATTTCTAAACCTCCTTTACCATTGTAGTGTAGCCCTTGGTCCTTGGTACCTTTTAGATATCTGAAGATCCTTTTTACCAATTTGTAATGAGCACCAGTTGGATTTTCTAATGCTCTTGAAGCAATTCCGATGGCAAACGCTATATCAGACCTTGTAAGTACTTGCAAGTACATTAAATTTCCTACTGCTTCACGGTACGGAAATTTTCTGGTTGAAATAGATGCATTTTGAGCATTCCATCTACTTCTATTGGACTGGATACCGGATTACATTCAGTCATACTATACTTGTCAAGAATCTTTTCAATATAGCTTGCCTGATGAATAAAAATTGAATCTTCAGATCTTTCAATTTGCATTCCCAAAAAATGTTTTACTTCTTCAGTAACTTTGACTTCAAATTTGTTTTCCAGTTCTTGTAAAAATTCATCAACATCTTTGTGTCTTGATGCTGCTATTAATCCATCGTCTACCTATAATATAAGTAAGAGTTTCTTATTTTCTACATTTCGAAAGTACAAACATGGATCGCAAGTACTCTCCCCTAAACCAAATTCTTTCAAAAACTCAGTAAACTTTCAATTCCAACATCTGGGTGCTTGTTTTAACCTATATAAACTTTTTATCAGTTTACAAACTCTCCCAGAGCCATCTTCAAACCCTTGAGGTTGTGACATATTGTAATCTACTAAAAAGCATAAGCTACTAAACAAATATCACCCTGTCGCAAGTTTGAACTTGAACTTGGAGATTGTTATATAAACATTAAAGGCAAACTATAAACAACGCGAGCAATCAACGGGAGCGACTTTGAACCTTATGCATGCAATGATCATCACTTTGTTTTATATAAATACGCGACCGAACCCTCAGTTCGGCAGACTTTGTCTCACCTCCACCTCCCAAGGTTAGTCACTTGACGACTGCCTTCTGGGTTCTATCCACTCCTAGAGTTAGTCATACGACTGCTTTAGGTTCCATTCCTTTCCTACCCAACCTGGTACCGGTTAGTTACTTGACGACTGCTAGGGCCAGGGGTTGCACAACCTCCATAGTAAAGTCTTGACAAGAAGTTTGTAAGAGTGTTGAGAAAGACAAGTGTCTAAATAGTCAGTTAAAAAGTTTAGTGAAAGCTCTTAGTGCTCTTAAATAAAACCCAACCCTTAAGAATAACTATAAATTATAAGACAGTAAACAAAGACCTATAAACAGTACCTCAAATCGAGAAAACATGCGCACCGTAGTAATCGGGTATAATAGAATCTCATTTTCTCTGACCAATAATTGTTATTAAAGTTTTATCGTTAATACATTGTTATTGTTATAAACTAAACGTGCTTACTTTATCATCTCTTCTTACCCCACGTAACGCGATCCCGGCCTACATCAGTTACCCCCCGGCACGCTAAATAAGGCGTGTCCTCACGAGTAGAACATCCAGTGGTAGATTAAAGGAAGCATTGAGACCCCATCATTGTACTAATCGCGATGAGACTCTTCTCTGAGAAGTTGTTCTTAAAATAAACGCGCTACCCCCTAAGATACTCGTGACAATATAAATCTCTTCACTGATATCTCCATAGAGGAAAGCTGATTTTATGTCAAATTGACGCAAGTGTAGTTTTTCTGAAGCTGCTATACTGAGTACAGTTCTTATCGTATCGAATCTAACGACTGGACTAAAAGTTTCATGGTAATCGACATCTCTTTGTTGTGAGCACCCTTTTACGACAAGTCTCGCTTTAAAGCCATCTATTGAACCGTCTGGCTGATACTTAATACGATACAACCATTTGTTCGATATTACTTTGCTGTCATTTGGATTTTCAGTAAGTATCAATGTTTCATTCTTTTTTAATGTCTGGATTTCTTCTTTCATGGCTTGTATCCATTTTTCAGAATCTTCTGGCGTACTGGCCTCATTGAAATCTGTTGGTTCATTGTGCGCTACCATACAGATAGGAACCCCAAAGAAATCCAATTGTTTCAGTTTGCTTCTGTCTCTCAGCTTCCTAGTGTTTTCTTCTGTGATTGGTTCCGTGCTTTCTGTTTCGCTGTCTTCAAATTCGGGGTCCTCTTGTTCTTCAACTAAGGATTCAATTTCTGTGGTTGTAGGTAGAAGCTGTTCTTCTTTTAAAATAACGACCCAACTTAGAATGAGTTCATTTTTCTCTGGAATCCAAACTCTGTAGTCTTCAACACCATCTAAGTATCCCACAAGGTAGCCCTTCATGGATTTTTTTATCTAGCTTATGTCGTTTTTGCTTAGGAATATGCACAAAACATTCTGTCCCAAATACTTTTAAATTTGATATGATTGGCTTCTTTCCATGCCACAATTCAAATGGACCCTTGTTGGGCACATTGGTTGGTCCAGTTCTGTTGAGCACATAAACCGCTGTATTGACTGCTTCAGCCCATAGATGCTGTGGAAGATTTGGCTTCGCATACGTCATTGAACGAGCTGCTTCCACTACTGTTCGGTTTTCGCGTTCAACAGCTCCATTTTATTCCGGAGTATATGGTACAGTTACTGTATGCTTTATTCCATTCTCACTTATATTGGAATTAACATATTCTTTCCCTCCATCACTATAGAATTCTTGAATATGCTGTCCAAATTTCGTTTGTATCTGTGCACAAAATTCTTTTAGTTTTTCTTTTACTTGAGATTTTTCTTTTATAAAGTGATTCAGTACTCATTGGACCGCAAACATCCGAATGTATTAGCTCTCTTGCTTCAGTAGCTCGATCTTCGGTCCGTTGTCCACAGCTACGTCGATGCTGCATCCCATTATGATTATGCACACCCATCGCAAAATACATTGTCAATAAAAACATGAATTCCCATTTCTTTTAAAAATGATTGAACATGCTTTTTACTTTGATGGCCCATTCTCTCAGTTATTCCTACTCTATAGCGTTTTGTCAACTCAACATAATTTTAACCTTGCAATAACACGTGAGCTGATCTGGCTTAAAATATAATATTTGACATAGTTTGCGTTTGGTTTTTCCTATAGAGCTTTTATCTTTATTTTCTCATAAAGAAATACAATATTTCAACAGAGACCCATGCTATATATACTGATTTCAGTAAGGCTTTGGACAAGGTTAACCACAGTGTATTACTCTCGAAGTTGGCATGCTATGGGGTCTCCGGGTCTTTACTCTCTTGGTTGGAATCATACTTGTCCAACAGAAAATAGCAAGTGAAAATTGATGGTTATCTGTCAGTAACTTCCTGTTCGTCCTCTGGTGTGCATTTTCTCTTCTCTTCTGTCTATTTATAAATGATATTGGTGTTTGTCTGTCATCACATTTCTTAATACAATTATTCTGTCAAGTATCATCCACTCAGGATGTATTGGTTTTGCAGAATGATCTCTGTATGGTTTCTGACTGGTGCCAGCCCAATGATATGCTGCTCAGTATTGATAAATGCTGTTTCATGAGGTTTAGTAGGCTTCTATGTAGACTTCCTGATCAATATCATATAAATGATATTCCAGTTAAAGAAGTATCTATAATCAAGGATCTCGGTGATTACTTGGACACTAAATTGATGTACACTGAGTAGTTCGAAATTATTGTAGGCAGGGCAAATAGAATGTTGGGATTTATTAAAAGGTCTTCCAGCGATTTTACTGGTCTGAATGAATTAAAGAAGCTGTATATGTCACTTATTAGACCTATTCTGGAATTCTCTAGCATAGTCTGGTCTCCATATTATCAGGCCCACATAAAGAGACTCGAACAAGTACAACATAAGTTTACTTAATTTGCAAAGTATAAACTTCTCCTTCAAAACATTTATCTTGGTAAAAAGCAGACTATGTCATACCTGGAATAATTGACTTCGTTATCATGTAGAAGGGAATACTTCGATGCCTGTTTTGTCTTTAATATTATCAATGGTTTCATAAATAGCCCTGAGTGCCTGGAACTCTTTCAATTTCATATTCCTAATCACCGAACACGAAGTAAAACCCTTCTTCACATACCTTACTGTAGAGCTTGGTACTTGCTGTTCTGTCCCATCAACAGGACTTTAGTAATGCAAACAAACATTGTGAAGGGCTGAATTTTTTCAGTAGTTCAAAGGCTCGCTTTTAGTGTAAATGTAATAGCTACTTATTAATTACTTGAAAATGTTGATACGTTGATTAATAAATGAATAAAGGTCTGGCGTAATGTAATGGAGAACTAGGTACTAATAAAGCAGCTCGCAAACTAAAGTCAAACGATTAAACAAAAGGGAAAATAGGCCCAGATGGGAGTTTAGAGACTGAAAATAAAGAGATATGGATTGAACATAATATACCATGGATTTGCGCCTCAATAAATTATTGAAAAACATGCTCATTTTCTTGTAATAATTTTTCTTTTGAAACTGAAAAAAATGAGGCGGTTCTACCCTATTTATCATTAGATATTGTTATCAACATCGTTGACAACTGAACCCATTAACTTTCTTGTACAATCGAATAAATAATGTCTTTCTATTAGACGACGACTCGCGTTCTGGGCTATAAACACATCAACTCCCGAAGATAAATCTCCCGTTCTCATATCATTAATAATTTGTAAGCCGTAACTACTTGTATCATCTATACAACGGTCGTTTATCTATCGACATAAATTTATCAAGGCTAACATTTCTGAGAAAGTATCGTTTGTTACTTTATTATTAATAATGACTTTTCGATAGGGTGATGCAATGGCCTTCGAATAACGTCATGTAACTTCGAATATATGAGTAGTATACATCCATGCATGTTTTTTTTTTAATCAAATTATAATTACACGCATTTTTTTTTAATGTTGATGTAATTTCTTGTTTTCATTTTAGCCATTTTCTAAATAAAAATGAATGATTTTCGGAATATTGACGTTATTTTTTGCTAATTTATTGATGTGCAAACCTGAACAATCGCTTTTATTTTTTGTTGCGCAATGTTAAAATTTGATTTTGGATATTATTTTCTTTCTTTATCACAATATAACGTCTATCACAGGATATCACAGCATATAGTGAATGAAAACATTGCCCCAATTAATCATATCACGATCGAGTCGATTTTTGAACTGATTAATTATTACGTTGGGGTTTGGAACCTTCGGCAACATGCACTAAAACAGAGTTTTATCCACAATACCGAAACAGAATATTTGCACTCGACGCGCGTTTCGCTAACCATGTTAGCATCATCAGGAGATTATTAAAAGAGTTTTAATCATCTCCTGATGATGCTAACATGGTTAGCG
>MU183490.1:124991-135169 GCA_016904865.1 Pissodes strobi | reverse complement strand
TGAGAGATTCAAAGTTAGAGTTTAATATATCTATTTAGATTTAACGTCGCAATTCCATACAAAATTTTAATTCATAGATTCAAGTTAAGAATTTAATAAAGATTTAAGATCAGAATGAAATGAAAATTGTTAATTCAGAGATTCAAGGTCAGAATTTATTAAAATCAGGAATTTAGATTTAAGATCGGAGTTTAACAAAAAATTTTAACTCAGAGATTCAAGGTCGGAATTTAATAAAAATCATTAATTTAGAGACTCAATGTTAAAATTTAATGAAAATTACTAATTCAGAAAATTACACTCGGTAACTTTCGGTTATTCTGTAGACTTTGTGTCATTCAGTGCTTGAAAATCAAAATAAAGTAAAAACACTTAATTCAAATTCGTTAGCTCTGAGCTTGAAGTTTCGGAATTCAATATTTTCAAAATATAGATAAAGGGTTTTTCTTTAAAAATTCAAGGTTGCCATATGTCCATTTAATTCTGCGCTATAGCGAAATCCAAACCTTCGTGTAGAATCTCGTTATGGAATCGATAATATATTTATGATTTAAATGTAGATATATCGATACTGATCCCATCCCTTCTCAGCATCGTAATTGATGACTCCTGCGGCTGTTTTTTTTTCGGTGTGTTGTTCTCGTTGACGCTTCATCAATTACCGTTCGATACGGTTTCGGGGACGGTCGCCTTTTACTTTGTTAAAAATGATAAGTTATTAAGACCCCGACAATTGATGTAATGGACGCTGAATGACTCTGTAGTATTTCGTGTTGCCTTATTGCGATGTTTTAATGGCGTACGATACCATATGCTTTTTTACGTCATTAATAATTGGTCATAAATAAATATCATGTTCGGTCCGGTCGTAAATTTATTCGCCTATTCGTATTGGCGAAATGAAAGCTGCAACGTACAATATAATCCCATAAAGCTGTCCGAAATCCGCACCCTTCCGCGCAATATGTGCCGTTTGCATAAGGTAATCGGCATTTTTGCGAAATATCCGTCAGATATTGCTCCGTCTCCCGTGCCCGTGCCCGATAAAAATTACGGTTATGGCAGCGAAACTGGCAAAAGGAACAGTTATTTCCGGGCCGCAGTCGGAATTATTGTTTTCCAATGTTTATGGCACTGCTTCGATTTCATAACTCGGCGAGGATGTGGCCCCAGAATTTCTACGACGTTGTCAACTTTCCTTAAAAAAATCAACCACATCACACGTTACGATGCTCTATGCCAAAACTCGACTAGGAAATCAATTTGGCAACAAAGCGTCTGCTCCGAACTGCTGCACGTTTTTAATTTATCAGGCAGTATATCAAGTGCCTGGATGCCGTATCGTCGACTATAACAAATCATATGGACCTCGAAATGAAAAAATGTATCATCCGCTCGGCAACGCACCCAGGCTCTCTAATCCTAAGATATGTTTCATGCGAGCTGGCAGTATTTACGACCTACGTCCTCCGATTGCGCGTCCCTCTCGTTATTTATTCGATTCGGGTGACGGATCCGATGGGTTTATGGGAGATTTCGGAACGTGTGGGAATAAATGTTTCGACATAAACATCGGATGGATTACAAAGAGAAACATTCGTTATTATAAAATTTAACATTTGTATTTATCATTAGAAGAAAGTCAGTAAAAAAAATTAGAGAAGGGAAATTTCCGATTTGTGAGGGAAATCTCCTTTAGTTCATATACATAACATACTTGCCAAAATAATGAAATGTATACAATTATATTGATTATTAGAGGACGCGACTTGTATGACTTTTTTTTTAAGGCGATGGGGAATCTTCCCTGATGGTCTGCCGAGCATTTGCCCAAAATTTGGCAACACCGCTCGGTATTTCACAAACTAAATCGTTAAATTTATTTATGTACAACTGCGACACGTATACCATGGTAGACGCGCACAAGGTTTGGTAGTAATAGTATTATCCTAATGACTCTTCTTGTTAGTAAGATGAAACGATATATATTTTATTTTATTATTATTTTCGTATTAATTCGTTGAAATTGATTTTGATCTTCCGTAATCATTTGTTATAATTTAATTTTTATATTTGTGTAGTTCAATTTTTTTCGAAATTTTAAGGCGTTTGCTATACACGCTTTTAATTGCTAACATTTAGTCTTAACATTTATTGTCTATAGAAACTTGCCTTTCACTTTGGCAATATTTTTTTTATAATTTATAGCACGATTCTAACCTCTCTAGAGGTCAGCCTACGTACTAAACCCCCCCGCCATTATCGAAGTGTCTCATCTTCCTGGAACTGCTATGGGCATTACTTCGGGAAGAGGAAGAAAAAGAGGATGTTGACCCTTCTTTCTGCCTTTCTAACTACTATCAGTTTGGCGTTGTTGCTTACAGCCCTCCAGTTCTCACCGTTCTCAAGCATACTACTAGGTTTTCTGGGGTTATTCTTCCAACGTTGTTTTCTAGGGTGTTTCTTTGTGTTTCCCATCTCACGCACTCAAAGAACGCTCTACTGTGTCGGCTTCTGTGCAATATAAACATTACTCATTTCCTGTGTGCCGAAATCTGTGTCTGTATGCCTGTAAGCAACGATGCCCGGACAGCAGCTGTGTGATGTAGTATGTCACTTCTCCGTGTTTTCTCTCTCTCCATGGCTTCAAATGTGATATGAGCTTCTGTGTCCATCGCCCTTTATTTGTGTCTTCCTGCCACTCTTATTGCCATCTGTGTATCGCAAGTGCTTTCGCCTTTTCCTTTTCGGTCCCTTTTTGCACCTGGCACCTCTCTTCCACCAATAGATGTAAAGGTGGGGTTCCCGCAATAGCTAATAGCGCCTTCGTGGAGATTCTTCTATATGTGCTAACGATTCGTATTGCGGCTTTTCTTTGAACGCTAAGTACCCTTCCCGATAGCTCTACTCCATATCGTTGCTCCGTAAAGAATTATCGATTGGATTACGCTGAACAGGATCATTCTATTTCTTTCCCTGGGGCCGCGCTTTTTCCACTACGTGCCTGATATGTTGCCACATTTTCATGTTTCTGTCGATGAAAACCCCGAGATACTTTAAATGTACTCGACTGCTGATTGTCGCGTCTTCCACGTTTGTGACAGTCCGTCCTCCTGCAAGTATTACCACCTCCGTCTTTTGTGGCACCAGACTCAGCTTTTTAATGTTTACCCATTGGATGATGTCTTCCAGAACCTTGTTTGTGGTATTTTCGAGTCTTGCTGCATCCTTTTCGACCACCACTATCCCCAGGTCGTCAGCGTACCCCACAAGTCTAATCGATCCTGGTCTGAAGATTGCATGGTAGTATATGCACCACAGTATCGGGCCCAAGACCGAACCCTGTGGTACCCCGCACGACAGCCACATCCCCCATTTTCCCCTATAAACAGCCATCTGTCCTCCAGGTAGCTGGCTAACATATTGAACAGATAAGGCGCGATTCGCCTTCTCCTGAGTTCTTCAAGTATGCCCCACCAGGGAGCCGAGTTGAAAGCATTTCGCACATCAACTGTGATTAGGATGCATCTTTTCCTGCCGCATCTTTCATTGGCTTTATCTGTCAACTCTTGAACTCTCTGCAGGGCGTGACTTGTAGTTTTTCCTGCTTGGAAGCAATACTGTTCGTCTGAAAGGCCCCCTGTCCTTTCGATCTCTTTTTTTAATCTTTCAGCCAGAAGTTGCTCCAGGAGTTTCCCCCATACGTTAAGTAGACAGATTGTTCTATATGCTTTAATGCTCTGTCCCGGTTTCGTTTTCTCAATAAGAACGAGCTTCGCCATCTTCCATTCCTTGGGAAACACACCTTTCGCTAACTCCCTGTTAAGGGACTCCAGCACCTTTCCAGAGGGATTGTTTACTACTACCTTTATTATCTCGGGAGGCAAGCCGTCTGGCCCTGGGGCTTTTTTATTCTTCAGGCTGTTGTTGGCTGCGGTTAAATGTGCTTTAGTAAAGGTGGGGGGGGGGGGGGGGTTTCTGCTTCCTCAACTGTACATCTGTCCCATTTAGATACTGCGTGCGTAGGGAACACCTCCAGCTGTTCCTTGTTACTTAAGACAGTCGGTGGAACCACTTTTAGCTTATCCATTACGATTTTGTACCCTTTGCCCCATAGGTCGTATTCTACCTCTTTTATTACCTTTTTCCAGACCTTCTTTTTTTCGTCAGCGATAGCTTTCTTTAGTAAAGTTCGACTTTCTTTATAGTTGTCGAGGGCTTCTCTTTTCCTGTTATTGTCCTTCCTTTTGTTTTCCCTGGTCAAAGTTCTTTTCGCTTTTAGGCATGTTCTTCCGTTTTCTGCGATCTCTTGCGTCCACCAGTAAACTGGTTATTCCCAGGGCCTCTGTTCTTTCTCAGAATCTTATTACATGCTGTTGTGACAATTTCGCCCCACTTTACGCCCATTTCTCTCCCACCTTCTTTTTCGATTTGTATCACTCTACCGATTTGATCTTGTTTGGTGATCCAACCTCTATTTGCCGTTTCTATGGGTTGCTGTTTCGAATCTCTTATTTCACATGAGATGTGTTGATGATCGCTAAGAGTTTCTGTGCGAGACTCGTTGTCTCCTCTCAGAAAAGTCGGTACTCTACCGTGGTTTAGGACTACTGGATCATCTTCGGCCAACCATTCAGACAGGATTTTACCTCTATTATTTTCTTTCTTTGATCCCCACAGGTACGATTTCGAGTTGAAATCGCCTCCGACGACTACCTCCTTTGTTTGCTTCCTGACATCTCTTTGTAGAGAAGTCTGTAAATGATTGAATGTCTACATTAGGGGAGATGTAGCATCCGAAGATGACTATTTCCTCCAATTCAATCCACACATATCCATTCCCTGCACCTGATCAATATATCAGCCCCTTCTTCTTCGGCGGTTTTAAACATAAGGTCCATTGCCTCTTTCCCCCTGCCTATATTGTTTTGAATGACCTCCATCCTGTGCTTTGGAGTCTCCCCCTCTTCTCCTTCCTCTGCTCCTGTAGCAGCTTTCTATACATCGGACATTTTGTCGTCTCTGTTCTATGCCCCTTGTTGGTTTAGGCAGTCATTTCTGTAGTGGCCTTGATTTCCACATTTGTGTCTTTCATGTCGTCTTTATTTGATATGTGCCCCAACCTATGGCATTTGTAGCATTTTGGAAAGGTCTCCAGCTCCTTGACTCTCCATCTGTTCCATCCGCTTCCTATCACTCTACTGGAAGATAGGTACTTAGCTGCTTTTGCTGCTGTCGTCAGGGAAGCGTGCTTGAGTCCCCTTACGTTCGCCGTTTCTACCAGTTTTAATTGCAACTCGGTGCTCTGCATTCTACCCGTAGCAAGTTCCCGTAGCGAATTACCTCTTCTACCTGCGCAGTCTCGTCTATGTCTAGGATCATGACGGTTTGCTTTTTCTGATTCGTTCCAACTTCCGCGATAGCCCCCATCTTTGTTTTAAGAAGTTCTTTTAACTCGTGCCGGTTTTTTTCCTCCTTCCCTTTAATTTTTGAGTTGTACTTCTCCATTCCGTGTTTTAGTGACGTTTTCTACAAATACTACTTTGGTATCAAATTCCTTTTTCATGTTTTTTATGATATCTACATAAGTCTTTCCTTCAGCTGGTTTAATAATTAGCGTTTCTTCAAGCGCCTTGTTACTTTTTATTTGCAGTCCATCTGTGCCGTAAGCAGTGCTTGGCTTTCGTGCTCTGCTCATGTGGATTTGGACTTGAACGCCTTCTCTCCTGCATGTGTACTCCATTATCATTTGTTTGCCACCACGCCTAGGTTGGCGTGCAGGTTATGTAGCTCCGATTCGGGATCGATCAACGTCAGGCGAAAAGAGGTGATAAAGAAGGCGCTTCAGTTAAAAACAATAACAATATCTATTGATCAAAAAAAAAAATTACACTGTACCCGATTACCAAGGTGCCATGTCTTTTCGATCGAGGTTTGTAGTTTTTGTAAGAATTGTGTTGTATTTTATTTATGGTTAGCTTTGACTTTTCTCCATTCAGAGTTTACCACTGCACTTTCACTATTTGACAGATTCTGCTTTGAAATTATCTTCCTTAGAACTTTGACAAATTTGTCGTAGATTCGACTTTACTACTTTAGGCGGGTACTAACCTGAGCCCACGCACATGTATGCTTCGAAACTCTGGTTTAGGTAGAAAATAGGGTTGAAGGTTAGGATTTTACGCACATGTGTGCTAACAGGGGCTCTGAACCCACTTTCATCATCGCAATCCGACGAGAGGTCCTAGACGTGACCATCTGTACAAATTGGATAAGTAAAAAGAAATGTCAACTGACACGTGTCACAAGAACCATCGTGCTCAGATCATAGGCACATAAGGTTTGACATAAAGATTCCCGTGCACAAAGAGGATGTGAGACACAAACTGGAAAGGATACTTACAATCCCTCAGCGAATGTCTCCAAGGAATCACAGTAGATACAAAAGACACGAGAGGTTTGGAGACGGCAGTCGAAAAGGTGGCGGAAGCAGATGCTACAGCATACCATGAAAATTGCCCAGAAAAGACTTGGAAACAACAACTTGGAAACAGTCTGGTGGAATGATAGGCTTAATAAGCTTCCGGAGACCGTAAGAAGGCTGTTCACAAAGACCAAGAAGACAAATGAATGGAACCTATATAGGATAGTCCTTACTGAATTCAATAAAGAAATCCGCAAGGCAAAAAGAGTTTCATGGAGGATATTTTTCGAAAGAGTGGACAAGACTCTCACCTGTGCAAAGATACACAAGGTGCTAGCAAAAGAAAACTCTACAAACCGAGTCGAACTCCTGATAAAAGGAGACAGCGAATACACAAGAACATACGAGGAAAGTCTAAAGCTTCTCATCAAAGCCGACTTTCCAACGCCAATTCAGATGACGGAAACCACAGTGCTCGAAGAGCCTCTTAAAAGAAGGCTAACGAAGCAAGATTGGAGGCTAGCTGTGGACATCATAACGCCCTCTAAAATCAGATGGGCAGTAAGCCAATTTCAACGGTACAAATCGCCAGGGCTAAATGAGATATACTCAGTACTTCTATAGAGAGGAGGATAGTTTGATCCCATGCATCTCTCTGTAAGATCTTCAGAGGCTGTATAGCTTGGGGGATTCATACCTACAAAATGGCAACAGGTGTAGGTTGTATACCTGCCGAAGTTAGGTAGGTTAGCGGACCAGACACCAAAGTCATTCAGACCCCCTATCGACGTTTATGCCGAAAACCCTTGAAAGGTTAATCGATAGGTACGTAAGAGATAGTGATCTAAAGGCCAACCCGCCAACCAAGGCCAAGATAATCTTGCTGAATCAGTATTGATTGTTATTGTAACATTATATTTATACTACGAACCTACACCAACCCAAAAGGAAATGGAGTGACGCATTGATATGCGTAGGTAAATTATAAGGGTAGACGTTACGTCGCGTTACTATCTTGTATTTTCCTTGCTATAATTAATACAGAACTCTATAGTGACCTGGAGTTTTATTCAATACATAAAAGGAGTTCTACAATCTTCACACAAAAAAGTGCCAATCGCCTGAGAGTGTGTCAGAGGGCCATCGAACGATCAATGCTGGGTATTAGCCTTAGGGATAGAATAAGGAATAATCACATTAGGTAAAGGACAGTAGTCACAGACGTCATGGAAACGGTAGCAAGGAATAAGTGGAGATGGGCTGAGCGTGTGGCGAGGGACAGTGTCAAGTAGACCAGGGCCATCCTCCAATGGCGACCTAGGGAAACAAAAAGAAGTATTGGGTAACGCCAGACGAGGTGGAGGGACGACATCCAGAGACACGCGGGGTAAAACAGGATCCAAACCGCCCAAGATCGACACCACTGGGGACAATTGGAAGAGACTTACGTTCAAGAATGGACGGAAATAGGCTGATATGATGATGATGACTAGAAAAGTGACCTTGGCGTGGGTGCCAGGACACGAAGGCCATGGAGGCAACGAGATGGCAGACGAATTAGCCCGAGAAGGCTCGTCCCAGCCACTGACAGAACGAGAACCATTTTGCGGAGTCGCAAGGCCCATTTAGACATCCATTCAAAAAGAGATAGAAGAAGCGTCCCAGAGGTAGTGGTCTAATCTACCGGGACATAGACATGCCAAAGTGTTCATCAGCAAATCGGGAAAATCAACAGCAGACTTGTTAAGTTATAATCGGAAATAAATAAGAATCATAGTGGGACTACTAACAGGACATTGCCGACTAAAGAGACATACGAGTCTGAGAGGCCTGGCGGATGAAACCCTGTGTAGGTTCTGCCAGGAAGGGGAGGAGTTGGCAAAATACGTTCTCTACCACTGTGAAGGACTTTCGAGGTTGCGCTTCGAAACTGCGAGGACAACCAAGCCTCTGTCGAGACTTTGGAGTCTGATCAAGAAGACGCGGTTGAACACAATACTCTAAGTACAAGGAGATAGATCTTATAGATCGCAGTGACAAAAAAGGCTATGACGCCTTCTCCACACATATATCTACCTATCTAGCGGGCCTTGCACTTAGGCCAACAATTGGGCCCGTTGTGCCCCCAGCCCGCATTAGAGAACATCCAGGATGCCGAAAGCCTGCATCTCCTTGAAACTAACACGACGCACTGAACCTGGCTCGATCGGCGTCGCGTCAAAGATTCTGAATCTTGCCCACGCAAAGACGTAAGTAGGGGGTATGGGGTCTCATCGTCTTCCATGCACCATCCACACTCCCTCTTTTCTGTAATTCTCAGCACGGTACTGTAGGCTTAGACGCCTACAGTACCCTGTGTAGAATCCTACAAGCGCCCTGCACTCCTTCCTAGGTAAACCCAACAACCCCTGGTGAGATTATTCGCGGGCCCATGTATCGTGAGCTTCGTCTATCTCATCCCCGAGGCCGTCCGCCATACCTCTTCGGTCCGATCCCCCGTTGCCGCCACGAACACTCTGGGCGGAAAGCCAAATATTAGGTTAGTGTAAAAAGCTTTAATGCTTTGAACTCTGCGTCGTCCTTTGGGCACGCCACTGAGTAATGTATTTCATCGTCAAATGCAGTGCAATCGTTAGAAAAAATTATCAATTAAAAATATAAAAAAGAGTCAGTGGCATGCCTTAAGAGCCTTTAACGTCGACTAGGTTAACTTTTCATTAAAATAGTTCAGTTTTAACAGGAATTGGAATATGTATTAACAAGATCTACAATTTCTTAAAAACAAATATATAATATATATTTGTGGCGAGCCCTTCGGGTATGCCACTGACCCGTTTTTATGTATTTCAACTTTCTTCTTCTGTATGGCATTATTTGTATTTGTAATACTTATAATTTCCGAATAAATCAGTTTTTTCACGATATCTCGAAAATGGAGCCTCGGAGCGAAGTTTGGGAAACTGAACGGGAGCATCACTCCCCACTTCCCCATCCGCACCAAACGAAAATAATTTCAAAAATGTTGAAAAAAACGAGAAAAAGCGCTTTTTTTATAGTGGTGTCCCCAATAGGCCTATAATTTTTTTGAAGATAAGCAACATTGAGGATTTTACTAGAAAGTGCGGCCGCTCCTGTCATAAGGATCAGGCAGCATTGGAGGTAAAACGTTCTCGTGTAAATTAAGTCTTAGCTCTACACTAATTGACACACACAATATGACATATGGCTTTCTTTGGTATAGGATTTTATGCCATTTCAAACACCTAAAAATCGATACGGTTATTCTTTCGATACCTTCCCATCCCTAGCCACAAGTTTCGTCAATTATTTCGTACAATAGCTCTCGGATATAATGCAACAACAATGGGGCCGTTATTCGAAGTTAATAACTTGTTTAATTTATAAAATGACGCGGCATCTTTGTGCTCTCGATGACGGTCTTCAGATGTCGGCTCCCGTGCGATAACATCTTTAAGGCGAAGTAGATCGCGGACCGTGACAATCCGATCGACTTGAGAAGCTCATTACCGATCATCGACGGTAGCGTTTTGCCATGAAACAGATCCTCGTATATAAATATGTTTCAATCAATGGGTGTAAGATCTGGTGAACGAGAGGGCCTCGACCTGTCATTGTGAAATGGGGTAGAATTTTTGTCCAAGCTTATTAATCGAATAACTCAACCGCCATGAGAAAGCTCATATCTGAAATCTCGGCATCCGTATCGCCCATTAAATTTCACGTTCTTAATGTC
>MU183490.1:100029-110751 GCA_016904865.1 Pissodes strobi | reverse complement strand
TTTTCGAGAAAAAAATCAAAACCAGTTTATTACATTTCCAATCTTCTTTTAAAAATCGGTTTTTTATTAATATCTTAAATATACATTGACCGATTCTGTTGAAATTTGGTAGCCTTATCTGTAATAATATGCAGCTCATTTAGCCTTAATTATATTAAAAATATAAAGTCCAGTGGCGTCCCGGGGGCATCATACCGAATATTATTGACAAAAAATGTGCGCCAATGACTTTTTTATTCGTTTTATATATTTTTTTCTTATTAAGTAACTGAAAATACAGCATTTTTGATTTTTAAATTGTTTTCTTATCTTGCTTCGTTTTCGAGAAAAAAAATCAAAACCAGTTTATTACATTTCCAATATTTTTAAAAAAATCAGTTTTTTATTAATATCTTAAATATCCATTGACCGATTCTGTTGAAATTTGGTAGGCTTGCCTGTAATAATATGGGGCTCATTTGGCCTTAACTAGATTAAAAAATAAAGTTCAGTGGCGTCCCGGGGGATCATACCGAATATTATTGATAAGAAAACAATGCGCCACTGACTTTTTTAAACATTTTATACTTTTTTCGTATAAAGCAACTAAAAATAGAATATTTTTGCTTCTTGGGTTGTTTTCCTATCTTGGTTCGTTTTTGAGAAAAAAAATCAAAACTAGTTTATTACATTCCCGAAACTTTTTTTTAATAAATCGGTTTTTTATTAATATCTTAATATCCATTGACCGATTCTGTTGAAATTTGGTAGTCTAATTTGTAATAATATGGGGCTCATTTAGCTTTATTTAGATTAAAAATATAAAGTCCAGTGGCGTCCCGGGGGACATCATACCAAATATTATTGACAAAAAAATGTGCACCAATTACTTTTTTAATCGTTTTATATTTTTTTCATATTAAGTAACTGAAAATACCTCATTTTTGCTCTTTGAATTGTTTTCTTATCTTGCTTCGTTTCCGAGAAAAAAATCAAAACTAGTTTATTAGATTTCCAAACTTCTTTTAAAAAATCGGTTTTTTATTAATATCTTAAATATCCATTGACCGATTCTGTTGAAATTTGGTAGTCTTCTCTGTAATAATATGGGGCTCATTTAGCCGTAATTAGATTAAAAATATTAAGTCCAGTGGCGTCTCGGGAGCATCATACCGAATATTATTGACAAAAAAATGTGCGCCAATGACTTTTTTATTCGTTTTATATTTTTTTCATATTAAGCAACTGAAAATACAGCATTTTTGCTTCTTGAATTATTGTGTTTTTATCTTGCTTCGTTTCCGAGAAAAAAATCAAAACCAGATTATTACATTTCCAATCTTCTTTTAAAAAATCGGTTTTTTATTAATATCTTAA
Organism: Pissodes strobi; assembly: GCA_016904865.1. Classification (NCBI taxonomy): domain Eukaryota; kingdom Metazoa; phylum Arthropoda; class Insecta; order Coleoptera; family Curculionidae; genus Pissodes; species Pissodes strobi. The sequence goes on along the minus strand of MU183490.1, from coordinate 109,395 downwards.
ATATCTATTGACCGATTCTGTTGAAATTTGGTAGGCTTGTCTGTAATAATATGGGGCTCATTTTGCCTTAATTAGATTAAAAAATAAAGTCCATTGGCGTCCCGGGGGCATCATACCGAATATTATTGATACGAAAAATGTGCGCCACTGACTTTTTAAATACTTTTATATTTATTTCATATTAAACAACTGACAATACAGCATTTTTCATTTTTGAATTGTTTTCTTATCTGGCTTCGTTTTCGAGAAAAAAATCAAAACCAGTTTATTACATTTTCAAACTTCTTTTAAAAAATCGTTTTTTTATTAATATCTTAAATATCCATTGACCGATTCTGTTGAAATTTGGTAGGCTTGTCTGTAGTAATATGGGGCGGGGTTCATTTGGCCTTAATTAGGTTAAAAAATAAAGTCCAGTGGCGTCTCGGGGGCATCATACCGAATATTATTGATAAGAAAAATATGCGCCACTGACTTTTTTAAACATTTTATATTTTTTTCTTATAAAGCACTAAAAATAGAATATATTTGCTTTTTGAGTTGTTTTTCTATCTTGCTTCGTTTTTGAGAAAAAAAAATCAAAACCAGTTTATTACATTCCCAAACTTTTTTTAATAAATTGTTTTCTTTATTAATATCTTAAATATCCATTGACCGATTATGTTCAAATTTGGTAGTCTTATCTGTAATAATATGGGGCACAATTAGCCTTAATTAAATTAAAAATATAAAGTCCAGTTGCGTCCCGGGGGGCATCATACCGAATATTATTGACAAAAAAATGTGCGCCACTGACTTTTTTAATCGTTTTATATTTTTTTCATATTAAGCAACTGAAAATACAGCATTTTTTTCTTGAATTGTTTTCTTATCCTGCTTCGTTTTCGAGAAAAAAAAATCAAAACTATTTTATTACATTTCCAATCTTTTTTTAAAAAATTGATTTTTTATCCATTGACCGATTCTGTTGAAATTTGGTAGTCTTATCTGTAATAAAATAGGGCTCATTTAGCCTTAATTAGATTAAAAATATAAAGTCCAGTGGCGTCCCGGGGAGCATCATACCGAATATAAATGACAAAAAAATGTGCGCCAATTACTTTTTTAATCGTTTTATATTTTTTTCATATTAAGCAACTGAAAATACAGCATTTTTACTTCTTGAATTGTGTTCTTATCTTGCTTCGTTTTCGAGAAAAAAATCAAAACCAGTTTATTACATTTCCAATCTTCTTTTAAAAAATCGGTTTTTTATTAATATATTAAACATCCATTGACTGATTCTGTTGAAATTTGGTAGTCTTATCTGTAATAATATGGGGCTCATTTAGCCTTAATTAGATTAAAAATATAAAGTCCAGTGGCGTTCCGGGGGGCATCATACCGAATATTATTGACAAAAAAATGTGCGCCACTGACTTTTTTAATCGTGTTATATTTTTTTCATATTAGGCAACTGAAAATACAGCATTTTTGCTTCTTGGATTATTTTCTTATCTTGCTTCGTTTTCGAGAAAAAAAATCAAAACCAGTTTATTATATTAAATTTCCATTTTCCTTTAAAAAATCGGTTTTTTGTCAATATCTTAATTATCCATTGACCGATTCTGTTGAAAATTGGTAGTCTTGTCTGTAATAATATGCGGCTCATTTAGCTTTAATTAGAATAAAAATATAAAGTCCAGTGGCGTCCGGGGGGTCATCATATCGAATATTATTGACAAAATGAAAAAATTTTCATGTTTTCTTATGTAGAATCACTCCTGAAATTATTCAAACGGTATTTCCGTACACCCTGTATAATGGAATCGACTAAGTAGTACCTGAAGTACGATGCTTTATATGCACAAATTGTTGTTTACAATTTATTTGGCTTTTAATTATGGCTCAATCATACTACGGACATACAGGGTGTTATCACTAAATTATCTGGTAAAAAAAACGATAAGTTATACACATGTTGGTAAGAACAAATCAAATATTCGTTCGTAAGATTATATAATTCAAAGCTCCCGAAAGGAATTCATAAATAACGATTTCGAGCAAATTGCCAACATTTTCCAACAATTATTTAAATTCCTGTCGACCGCGCCTCTCGGCATGTTCCAATTTATAAGAAATAATTAACGCGACAGCGACCACAAACTGCCAGGCCGAATCGCAAGTAAATAAATTGTCATACTATTTACATTTACATAACATAATTCAGCCGATATCCTGACAGGCATATTAAATTTATCTCGTTTTTTCATCTGGTGCGCGCATTTCAAAATAAATTACATTTGTTATTCATTAGAATCGTTCTGACCAAGTAACATGACATTTATGTTTTTGTAGTAGGCCAAAGAAAGTAGCTCTTGATAAATAATAATGGTAAGGGGCATTTTTGCACGACTCTTTTTTTTACTTCACTGGAATGGAGCTTTTACAGACGTACCTAACATTTAGCGCCCTACATCATGTGTGTGAGTGAGACGCCAATCGAATCCAACGGTATTTTTTCTTATGGGCACACTAATCCGCGATGGTAAAACTCCCCTCTATTAACTAACAATCTAATTGACATGTATTAATGTTCTTGATTGGTCGTTCAACCTTTACAAACGACAATTTATCGTTCGAAACCGAGATTTTTTATCGTTACTGTTCTTTTACGTTGCTTTGACGTCGATTTATGGCCGGTTCGTTACAAATGTCCCGACATTATAATAATTTATTTTAGCTAATTGCGTGTACCGACACTATTCATTATGACTATATTTCATTCAATTCGACGGCGGCAGCGGTCGTATGGATTTTATGTACAATTGAAACGGTAAACGACTTAAACTGTAAAAATTCAAGATCAAAGTCAAATATAATTAAATAGATTGTACAAAGTCTGGTACAGTGTAACACTTGCACCATATCGATAAACGAACAACACCGTTATCTTGATGAAGTAAAAGTCATAAAATTGATTCCTATGAAATGTACTAAGTTTAGTACAATATAATATTTGTACTACATTGATTAAAGGTGTTATCATACAAAAGAGAAAGCTGTAAAATAACTTTTATGAATTGTACTAAGTCCAGTACCATATAATACTTGTACTACTTTGATAAAAGCTGTTATCATACAGAAGAGAAAGCTGTAATATCACTTTTATGAATTGTACTAAGCCCAGTACAATATAATATTTGTACAACCTTTATAAAAGATGTTATCATACGGAAGAGAAAGCTGTAGATTTCATTTCATGAATTGTACTAAGTCTAGTACATTATATTTGTACTACAATAATAAAGGATGTTATCATACGGAGGAGAAAGCGGTAAAATGGATTTCATGAATTGTACTAAGTATAGTACAATAAATTTTGTGCTACGTTAATAAAAGATGTTATCATTCGGAAGAAAAGCTGAAAAATGGATTTAAGGAATTGTACTAAATCCAGTACAATATAATATTCATACCATACTAACAAAAGAGTAAACTACAGTTATCATACTGTATAAAAGCAATAAGACAAATTTTATGTATTGTACTAAATCTGGTACTAGATAATATTCATACCAAGTTGATAAAAGAGTACAGTATGGTCCACATAAAGAACAAAAAGCACTAAAATATAATTTAATGAAAAATTGTACTAAACAAATTTGACAAATAAATGGTGTGAATGACCTTCCAATATTAATATCAAATAATTCAAGAAAAAAGTTCAATAAGGTAATAACGATGAACGAAAAAATCAATGGTTAAATCTTACATTCGTTTCTAATCCGCTTCAGAAAGGTCAAATAAATTAAATTACTTTATTATCGAAAAACATTACATTTCGTCGGAAATAAAATGAAAACGATTAATTGGATCAATCGCGAAACACAACGAATAAATAAAAATGACTATACCATCCAAATATAAAAGCCTATAAGCCATAATTAATCTCTAATTATTATGACGTCACGCCGATTAATTAAGCTACTAAATCGAGTCCGATATAAATAAAAAGCAAAATAATACGCAAATGCAATTAATAAGGGCCACGAGAAGCGCAAAACATCTGCAATTGATAAGAAATGCTTACCTCTGAGGGCTAACAAACGTCACACAAGACGCTAATCACCACAATGGCTTCCAACACTGGACAAAGCAAACCCCGAAATCCTCACTTAGCGAGTTATTCCCGCATCTACAGCACCGAAACTAAATCGAAATGGCCGATACGGGAATTTCTACATTGGTTATCGATAAAATCCTACTAAACCAGATTTAAATAAACCGACAACTCAACGGGAAAGCTTGACTAAAAGTGCCGTACCTTACGCAGAAACCAAGGTGTCGCGTCGTCGCGCGCGCTTGCAAGGTGAAAAGAGCGCGCAGGACTTTACATCGCGACATTTCTCAGCGCACCAATGAAACGGATTCCTTAAGGTCATGCGGGAAAAATATAAAATCGAATTAAATATCAGATTCCGAATATTGAATTGCGCTCGAGCCACATTTTTACCGGGTCACCCTCAAAAATGCCTCAAACCAGCAGGTTACAATTAGTGCTAAAAACGGAATGTCACAACTTCATCAGAGTTTGTCTCTCGCCTTCACGCAGTACACATGTGCGTAGTCTCGAGCTTTCCCACCTAAAGTAGTAAAGTCGAATCTACGATAAAGTTCTAAGTAAAATAATTTCAAAGCAAAATCTGTCAAATAGTTAAACTCTGTGTAAAAGTAAGTCAAACAAGCCTACCGATAAGACACTCAAATTAGGGGAATATTACTTACTTACTTTACGTGTCCGGATCAGACCTTGATCATCCAATGTTTAGCGGCGTTTATCGCCTTGTCGTTTGCCAGAATTAAGTCCTGCTGTGTGCATGTTTCCTTCATCTCTAGACAGGTCAGAAGGTGCAGTGTGTCCTGCACTGCGTCACAGCTACATAGAGCGGTCTCTCCATCTCTCAGCATGCCCCATTTCTCCATATTAGCTGGGCATCTCGAGACGCCGGATCGGATACATGACATGAAAACTTGAACTTCCCACCTATCGGTATTAGCAATTTTTCCACCCACTATCCAAAGAAACCACTCTCAAGGAAACGCCCTAACCAACTCCATTTCACCCAGGGCCCGCACCTGTCCTGCGATCCGATGACCACAGGGCAGGTACGGATGCCGATAGCGGGGAAGAAGACTGTCTGTTTCACCCTCTTTTATTCCCAATAAACCTTACCTCTAATACATAACTTCTTATCTTAACTTATAATCTACCCACCACCACAAAGCCTCTTCCATTACATATAATCCTTAACCTAACTTAATTCTACCCACCACCTCACAACCCCTGTCTGATATTTTCCCATACTTTACCTTCTCTATTTAGTCTAATTCTTTCATCCACCCTTTCTCTCAACATACACCTCTCTCTCACATGCACCTTATCCTCTCTCTCTATACCACATGTCTCTGTACCACACGAATGTCACACCTGCCATTCGTGTCCCTTAATTTAAAACGCCAGAGGTACTCTCCCATGTTGCCATGACCAGTCGCCAGCTGGCTTGCTTTAAATGTGACATCTAGCCTCTCACATCCAACTTCCTTGCACATCTCATACAGCCCTCCCCCTTTCACACTCACATCCCACCTTTCTTATTGTTACCTCTTTCCTCGCTCTCTTAATGTTCTTAAGCCCTAATAAACGCTTCCCTTCGACATCTCCAATTTCCCTTTCCTGCGTCCTGCTCCTGCCCTGCCTTTCACAGCCTCCCTATCCCCCACTTCAATATCTCCTTGCGTTCTACTCATCCATTCCACATTCACTCTGAACCTATTCATCCCCAATTCTCTCATTCTACATTGCACCCCTCTTACCCACTTATGCCGAGTCTTATAATTATACAGCATTCTCAACACCATCTCTGAATTCGTAAAAATCCTGTAGTTACCCAACTCCTCTTCCCTTTCTATCTCGCCGAGCATATACTCAACTCCCAAAAGCTCTCCCTGCACTCTCCCAGCACCATTCCTAAACCTCCCATTTCCTGTTATTGTATCTCCATTAACTCTAACCCACAACCATCCTATACCTGTTACCCCCTCTTTCTCACTCATATCCACCTACCCTTTCACCTCTTCCTCACCAACATCTCCCTCACTCTTCCTGCTCAGTCTTTCTGGGGGATATTCTGTTTCCCTTTCTCTCACTCCATTTTCCTCCATCTCGTTTCTCATCCGCTCCCTAAACTAATACCTGACCCTCGCTTCTATATCAAGAGGCGTCATCCCATTCATAACCTGAACTCCCTCACTCGCGACTGTCCGATAAACTTTAGCCACAATCAGTCCAAACATACGTTGCGTCGCATCCAGCTGCTTTTTCACCCTTGTATCATTCGTTCTTATGCCCCACACCTCACTCCCATGCAAAATCGCTGGGCTTACCATCATATCATAAATCATCCTCGCTTTATCCTTGTTCACTCCATGTTCATTCCTCGCTAACGCACACATTTTCATCGCCAATTCACCCGCTTTCATCCTCACCATCTTCACATGCTCAATAACATTTAGCTTCCTATCAATCCTCGAGCCCAGGAAATCCACATATTCTTGGCATTCAAACCTTTTTTCATCCATTCTAACAACCGGTTCCCGGATTTCCCTCCTCTTTTAACAAACATAACCTCAGTCTTTCCCTCATTATACTCAACAAAACTTTCTCTCTCCCACTCCTTACACTCCTCCCATTTTCTCTCTGTTTCGCGTACTGACCTCCTCGGAATCACAATTACTCATCCGCGAAGGCCTGTCCTTTCATCCCTCCTCTCTCTCTAGGTCAGACATCCTTCTCAGCCACCCTTCCATGCATAACAACCACATGGTAGGCCTCAGGCTCGAACCTTGTGGACATCCTCTCCCCGGTTGCCTTTCCGATTTCTCACTCATCACCTTTCTCTCCACTAAAAAACTCCAACATATATCCCTCATTTGCTTCGGCATTTCAATTCTCTCCATTTTCCTATCAATCGTTGCCGGCCATGCCAAATTAAATGCATTCTTCAGGTCCAGGGTAACAATCATACTGCACAGACCACTCTCCCTTGTTTCCCTCATCACTCGTAGCACACTTTCAATCGCCTCAATCGTATCCCTTCCTCCCCTGAACCCAAACTGACTCTCGCTGAACTTCAACTCTCTCTAACACCAAGTTCTGAACCATTCATTCGATCCAACACTCTCCCTAAGGTGGATAACAGGTTTATAGGCCGAAACCCTCCCTTTGCCTTTGGGAGCCAGCGAATTCTAGCAACCTTCCAAACCACTGGGAAGATCGCATACAGCTCCATTCGCCATATGGGAGGTCATGTCCAGTCGTCAGTCTCTGCCTTGGCTCTATAAGAGCATTATGGGCTTCCGCTCTCCGTTTACTGATCCTTTCCCTTTCCTGTGATCCTACAAGGGCAGCCAACAGCAGTATAGTGGGTGTCGGGGATCCGATTCTTGTTTTGTTTTTTCCTCCGCTACCTCTACTTCTCTCCCGATGTGAGGCGGGGCAATATCAGCAAAAGTATGTACCTAATGAATAGGCGTTGGTTTTAAACATCCAGTCACAATACGGACTGTCTGGTTAAGCGGTATATCCACAGCTTTGGCATGGGCAGATGCGGCCCATACGGGTGATGCATATTCAGCCGCAGAGAAGCATATACCCAGGGCTGATGTTCGTAGGGTTGAAGGTTGAGACCCCCAGGACCTCTCTGTCAATTTCCTAAGGATATTGTTTTTTGCAGCTACGCTTGCCTTTAGTGTTGAGGCATTGTTGTTTAAAGGTAAGGGTGCGATCCAGGGTGACTCCAAGATATTTTGAATTCGCGGACTTGTTCCCTGCTGTCTGTTGGATTTGCACGTTGACTTGCTATCTTGACGTTTACGCGTTTGTTAGTGTGGAATTAGTTGGATACATTTGTAGTGTTTTATGTCAGTGGAAACCTAAGAAATCATACTTTTTTTTGACAGTGACAGATGTTGACTAGTGTTTTTATTTTGAGTGAAAATCCCATAATTCCTTTATCATAACTAATTAAACACAATCTAAGAAATATAAACAATTTTTTTCTCTACTGTTAACCAGTAAATGCTATTGTAGGTATTTGAATCTAGGGTAGGCATGGTATGCAGCTAAGCAAATAAATATTTCTGCCTTTGCCTTTACATATTGGTCTGTACTTCTGGTGTTGTCCACCTATTTGTTATTGTACATGATTTTGTACAATTCAAGACCGAACTTGCCTTTACGGGATAAAGCTATCTTGCTCCCAGTTGAAGCCGTTTGATACAGGCACTTTCGAGTAAAATGTCCGTTTCCATACCTTTGTGCCACACTGTATATACCTTGCAGGGGTGGGGCGGATCCTAATTCCAGTTTGTGGAACAACTGCATTTTATCGGCCGCGGTTTGTGCTTGCCCTTTTTTATTTCAATTAGCGTTTATCTATATTATTATTCTGATAACGTTTTCTCAAGTTTATTTCATTTTCTTAAAGAAAATGGGATGTTTGTAACTTTTAAAGACTAAAACAGAATGAAATAATCATGAAAACAAACCCAGTATGTCATGTTGAGACAGTTAGCCTCACTTCTTCATATAATTATTGTTACTTCATGGTGAAAGATAATTGCGGACATACACCATCATAAAATGCCGTATTTATTCAGTTCTAAATTAATTGCCTATAATATCGTGGGTGAAATTTGCCAATTTATTTGCGTTGTTATGTCACTGGTAATTCGAATTGTCATCAACTATGGTTGTACGCTCCGAACTAGGAGTATTATCGAATACAGTGAAGCCAAAAAAATTAATTTTTGCCGAAAACCGCGTTGCTAACTTTTTTTTATATTTTTTTTCTTTAGTTCGTTTTATAATACTCTTATTAACTTTCCGAACAATCTCTTGGTTTTGTTTTTTTTTTTATTAATTTTTTTCTTCTTTCGTTTTATAATACTTTTATTAACTTTCCGAACATTTTTTTACGTTTTTTTCTCAATTTTTTCCCATTTTTTCATAAATTGTTTTTTTTTCAAAAGCATTTTTTTCTTCCAATTTTTGCCATCCCCGCCCTTGTAGCTGAACTCCTTCGCCTTTTTTTCGCCGAAGACCGTCTTTCTCTCACTTTTTTTTTCTATTAATGTTTTTTTCTTATTTCGTTTTATAACACTTATTAACTTTCTGAACAATTTTTTACGTTTTTTTTTTAATTTTTCTCCCAGTTTTTCGAAAATTTTTGTGTATCCGGGGAGGTGGGGGTGGAGGGTATAACCCCCCCCCCCCCACTGACGGGGTCATCGCTTGTTAGATTTTCGATCCGAGGCTCAAAAACA
>MU183490.1:84795-100019 GCA_016904865.1 Pissodes strobi | reverse complement strand
TGACGGGGTCATCGCTTGTTAGATTTTCGATCCGAGGCTCAAAAACATAAAAACAAACAAGAAAAAGATAATTAAATGACACAAAAATTAATATGGAAGAATCCTCCAATGTTATTTTAAAATATATTAATAAAAACCAATAATAATTGATAATAAGAGTAATAAAGGGATAAATGGTAAAAAAATGGAAACAATAAAAAAAATTAAACAAAAAGTTACTGAATAGATAATAAAAATGAAAAACCTTAAAATATGTCATGTTGAGACAGTTAGCCTTACTTCATTATACAATTATTTCTACTTCATGGTGAAAGATAATTACAGACATACACCATCATAAAATGCTGTATTACATTAGTTCTAAATTAATTGCCTATAATATCGCGTTCAAATTTGCCAATTTACTTGCGTGGTTATGTCATTTTGGTAATTCGAATTGTCATCAACTAGGGATACGTGCTCCGAACGAGGAGTGTTATCGAATGCAGTGAAGCCAAAATAATCAATTTTCGCCGAAAACCGCGTTTCTAACTTTTTTTTATATATTTTTTTCTTTAGTTCGTTTTATAATACTTTTATTAACTTTCCAAACATTTTTTTACGTTTTTTTTCATTTTTTTTTCCCATTTTTTCAAAAATTGTTTTTTTTCCATAAATTGTTTTTTTTTCCATAAACCGCGTTTCTAATTTTTTTATATTTTTTTTCCTTTAGTTCGTTTTATAATACTTTTATTAACTTTTGAAACATTTTTTTACGTTTTTTTTTCATTTTTTTCCCATTTTTTTCAAAAATTGTTTTTTTTTTCATAAAGCTTTTTTTTTTCTTCCCGTTTTTGCCATTCCCGACCTTGTAGCTGAACACCTTCGCCTTTTCTTCGCAGAAAACCGCTTTTCTCTAAATTTTTTTTCTATCAATTTTTTTTTCTTATTTCGTTTTATAATGCTTTTATTAACTTTCCGAACCATTTTTTACGTTTTTTTCATTTTTTTCTCTTTTTTTCAAAAATTTTTGTGTATCCGGGGAGGTGGGGGTGGAGGGTATAATCCCCCCCCCCCCCAACGCTTGTTAGATTTTCGATCCGAGGCTCAAAAACACAAAAAAAGATAATTAAATGACACAAAAAATAACATGGAAGAATCTTCCAATGTTATTTTAAAATATATTAACAAATACCAATAATAATTGATAATAAGAGTAATAATGGGATAAATGGTAAAAAATAGAAACAATACAGAAAATTAAACAAAACAAAACTGAATAGATAATTAAAATGAAAAACCTTAAAATGTGTCATGTTGAGACCGTTGGCCTTACTTCAGCATACAATTATTTTTACTTCGTGGTGAAAGATAATTGCGGACATACACCATCATAAAATGCCGTATTTATTCAGTTCTAAATTAATTGCCTATAATATCCCGTTTAAATTTGTCAATTTATTTGCGTGGTTATGTCACTTTGGTAATTCGAATTGTCATCAACTAGGGATGTGCGCTTCGAACGAGGAGTGACAATTTCAACCTTAACATTAGTCACGGTTCGTACGTCATGGGATCGATCATTAAGGGTACTCGACTTTAGTGCAATCTTTGATTGAGTTTTTATTACATTTTTTGCTTCTTAATTATCTTGACGGTGGTTGAAACTATAATTGAAACAGATAGATAATTCCACAAAAAAAAACGAATGGACTTAGATCGGGTGATCGAGGAGGTACATCTTATTAACTTCCAGCTATACGCTATCTTTTAAGCTTGATTAATCGCGGTTATTAAGAGTGAAGCCGGTTAAAGTGCGAGTTAATTAACATGCTATCGAAATGGTATTTGAAAGATGTTAGTTGGATACCATACCGGAATAGTTCTTTAAACTGCAAGCAATTAAAGAAAACATCACAGAATTTAAGAAAAAAACGGTGTTAACCTCGCCAGATGGAATTCTTCGTCTTTGCGGCGGTGTCGATGACGAGCCTCCATTAAAAGGAAATTAACTTGTTTATACGGTCTAACAAGGAAACTGCATTCTTCCCGCTTTGCTTTCATCCTGCCGACGCGACGGTATTGATTGCAAGTTCGTATTTGTTTTAACTGTTTAACATCAATTTGTTCGTTTCCTTTTTGATGAGAATAATCGCTCCATCAGTTACTGATGGATTTTTAACAATATAACGAATGCAGGGAAAAAAATTGGTACCCTGGTTGGAACCACACCGACTATTATGTTGCCCTCTATCGTGCGGTTGTCGACCAATTTCCCAAACAGAATCGGAAACAATGCATCATCCGAAATCGATTAGCGCCAATTTTGGTACCGTGGCATCGACGAAAACGGAGCGAAACGGGGCCCCAAAAGAGTCCTATTTACCTTGAATTTGATACGACCCGTCCTCCATTGTTCCGAACGCGACGGGCTTTATTTGAGTTGCCGGCCTATTATTAGAGCTCATTCAATATTTTGGCAGTTTAATTCTCCGATGGCGCCAACGGTAATTATCTTCGGTTTGTTTGTTGTAAAATCGGCGCGTTATTTTCCGCGTTTACGGAACAATAGTGTGATCGGGCCTGAAGGGATATTTAATTGGTTGCGGTTTTGAGGCCCAATCACCATCACAACAACAAAAAGCAGACGGTAATTCGAACGCCCTATATACTTGAGGCTATTAATAATATTTTCATTCAAAATACCCAAAATCCGGTCGAAAATAACTTAAGATTCCCGGCATTATAAGAGAACACTTAAGCCTAAAGTTATTTGACAGCCGTTTAAAGGCTGTCCCCCTAAATTTGTATAAACTACTGTGCTTAGACTTAATCCAGAAATATACGATGACTACTACACCGAAGGGATAAGCCTTTGGGTTATATTTATTGCTAATAGCTAGGCAGGGCTGTATTTGGCCGTTTTGTCATCCTTTTTGTTGGCAATACACTCTAACCGAGAGTTAAAAAATCGCGGCCTAATTTGTGAGGTACTTTATTCGTCAACTGTCATTGAAATGTCGAGTAGCGTAATTTTTAATTGATGTTTAAAACGTCAACGTCAACTTAACAGGCGCAGAAGCACCCTATAAACGCAGCCTCATTTGTATAATTTTTTACTGGACTGGGTAATTGCCACACGAAGTACTAATATAAACTAATAATAAAAATATCAGAAACATAAAAGAAAACCGAAACGAGGGAAAACAAACGGAAAGCAGAAATACTGAACAAAATTCAATCAAAATGAAACACGTACGAGATAATCAATAGACACGAATAATACAAATGAATGTAAAAAAGTATAAAATCAAAGCAACATGATAGAAAGTAAAACATGAAATATCACACAATAGATTTTGAAATATATTAATAAAAACCAATAATAACTGATAATAAGAGCAATAATATGATACAAATAAAAAACAATAAAGAAAATTAACCAAAAAAACCGAAAAGATAATGAAATTCAGTTGGAAAATAATAAATGCTACTGACAAATCACAATCGAATAAGGTAAAAAATATTAATATTAAACATAAAGAAAAATTATAAAAAATAAAACCCCAAATAACACAAAATATATTTTAAAATAAATTATTAAAGACCAATGATAAATGATAATATTAATACTAAAAGGAAAAATAATAACAAAGTTAAAGATTTAAACATTACAATCGAATAAGGTAAAAATAGTATTAACATTGGTAGAAACTGATAGAAAATAAAGCATTAAATAACACAGAATATATGTTTTAAAATATATTAATAAATACTAATGATAATTGATAATAATAGTAATAATAGGAAAAATAATAATGCAAAATAGAAACATAGAGCAAAAGACAAAACAAAATAGTTTGATAAGGACTAGCAATATTAATAAAAAAAATTATATGCCTCACCTTTATAAGCACACAACTGAAGTAAAACTTCTGAAAGAGATATAAGAAATTAAGATTTTATTTTATTTTTTAAGCTCTTTTTTCTCAACTTTTGCCCCCGATTTCGATACAATTGTTATTACTTTTTTTCAACTTTTTTTCGCCAAAATCGTGTTTCTCTAACTTTTTTGTTTTTTAATTTGTTTTTTTTAGTTCGTTTTACAATACTTTTATTAACTTTCCGAACAATATTTTCTTTTTTTTTCCTTTCTTTTTTTTCCTTATTTTATTTATTGACTTTTATATTTTTTCTTATTTTGTCTGAAAGAGATATTAGGGATTGAGTTTTTATTTTTTTAAGCTTTTTTCTTAACTTTTGCCCCCGGTTTCGACGCTAATTTTTGTTTTCAACTTTTTCTTCGCCGAAAACCGGCTTCGTTTTTTTTATTATATATTTTTCTTATTTTGGTAGAGATATTAGGATTTGAGTTTTTTTTCTAAGCTTTTTTATCTACTTTTGCCCCCGGTTTCGACACTTTTTTTCAACTCTTTTTTTGCCTGAAACCGCGGTTCTCTAACTTTTTTTGTTTATTAATTTGTTTTCTTTATTTCGTTTTATAATACTTTCATTAACTTTCCGAACAATTTTTCCTTTTTTTTCTTATTTTATAAAACTTTTATTTAATTTCCGAAAAAAATTTTGTTTTTTCTTTAATATTTCGTCTGAAAAATATAATAGGAATTAAGTTTTTTTGCTTTTTTTTTCTCAACTTTTGCCCCGGTTTCGACACTAATTTTTTTTTCGTTTTTTTTTTCTATTTTTTTTTTCGCCGAAAACCGTGTTTCTCTAATTTTTGTTTATTCAATTGCTTAACTCGGTTTTGTACAAAGGATTATCAGAATTTAACAAGTTACCTGTGATAATAAAAAACTGTGATAACCTAAACCAATTCAAACGGCTCCTGAGAGAATTTGAGTTAGATAAGTGTTAGTATAGTTGTGTTTTATTTATTTTAATTTTACAATTTAACATTGATTTCATTTATTTTATTTATACACCTTTTATTTTATATTTATTAAGTTAAGTTGTATTTCTGACATTTTAGTATTTTATTTGTACCCCTTATATTTTTATTTTTTATTTTTAAATTAAGATTTGTTAAGTTTATTTTATGTAGTTTTAGGTAGCTAGTGTTTTTGTAGTTTAGGTTTATATTATAGTAGGTTTCCACTATATGTACGCTTTATAATATGTCTATCGCTTTTTCTATTTGTAAATTTAACAACTTTGTTGTATTTAATAATTGATAATAAACTATTGTTCTTGTAGCTCTATGCTAAATAAATGCTTTATTATTTCGTTTTATAATACTTTTATTAACTTTTCGAATAATTTTTTCTGCTTTTTTAATTTTTTTTTCTTATTTTATAATTCTTTTATTAACTTTCCGAACAAACTTTCGTTTTTTTTTATTATATTTTTTTCCATATTTTGTCTGAAAGAGATATTAGGAATTGTTTTATTTTCTACTTTTGCCTCCGGTTTCGATAAATTTTTTCCATTTTTTCAACGTTTTTTCGCCGAAAACCGCATTTCTCTAACTTTTTTTTATTATTTATTTTCTTTAGTTCGTTTTATAATACTCTTATTAACTTTCCGAAATATTTCTTTTTTATTAATTTTTTATTCTTATTAAGTTTTATAATATTCCGAACAATCTTTTGGTTTTGTTTTTTATTAATTTTTTTCTTCTTTCGTTTTATAATTTTTATTACCTTTCCGAACATTTATTTACGTTTTTTTTTTTCAATTTTTTCCCGTTTTTTCAAAAATAATTTTTTTTCATAAGCCTTTTTTTTTCTTTCCATTTTTGCCATCCCCGACCTTGTAGCTGAACTCCTACCACCTTCTTTTTGCCAAGAACCGCGTTTCTCTAACTTTCTTTTTCTATTAATTTTTTTTTCTTATTTCGTTTTATAATACTTTTATTAACTTATTACCGAACAACTTTTTACGTTTTTTCAATTTTTTCCCATTTTTTCGAAAATTTTTGGATATCCGGGGAGGTGGGGGGTGGAGGGTATAATTCCCCTCCCCCCCCCCACTGACGGGGTCATCGCTTGTCAGATTTTCGATCCGAGGCTCCGTTGCAGAGATACCGGTAAAAACATTGAAGAAAAAATATAGGAAACACAAAAACAAACAAGAAAAAGAATATTAAATGACGCTAAAAATAACATGGGAAAATCCTCCAATGTTATTTTAAAATATATTAATAAAAACCAGTAATAATTGATAATAAGGGTAATAATGGGAAAAATTATAAAATAAAATAGAAACAATAAAGAAAATTAAACAAAAAGTTATTGAAGAGATAATCAAATGACACGAAAAATGAAAATGAAAAACCTTTAAATGTTAGCTATTGACAACTGTAGTTTAAAAATCACAATCGAAAAAGGTGAAAAAGTATTAATATTAATTACAATTAAATCGACGAAAAATTATAAAAAATAAAACATCAAATAGCGCACAATATGTTTTAAAATATATTAATAAAGGTCATTGATAAATGATAATAATTGTACTAAAAGGAAAAATAATAATAAAAATAGAAACATTGAAGAAAATTAAATTAAAGAAAAATACGGAAGAGAAAATCAAATGACACAAAAAATAAAATTGAAAACCCATAAAATATTTAAATATTGAAATCGAATAAGATAAAAAAACATTAATATTAATAAAAATAATAATGAAAAGTAAAAATAAATACCAAGGAGAAGCAGAGAAAACAGACAAAAAACACACGAAAAACTAAATAAATGACTCGAAAACACATTAACAACTGAAGTTTAAAAAAACATTTATTGGATGAAATAAACGAAATACTAAAATTTAATGAAATCTAAGCAAATGGTAACAAGCAGCGCAAAATACATTTTGCTAAATATTAAATGCAAAAAACACCCAGATAATGAAATTACTTGAAAACTAAAATCGAAAAACCGTAAAATATCAGCTACTAACAACTAAGATTTAAAATCACAATTGAATACAGCAAAACAAATATTAATAATAAATAAAATTAAATCAAAGCAAAATGAGAGAAAGTAAAACATCAGATAGCATTAACATATATTAATAAAGGATACTAATAATAGAAATAATAGAGAAAATTAATAATAAAAAACAAAAACGGTGAAGAAATATATTTTGCTAAAAATTAAACGCAAAGAGAACCAAATGATTCGAAATTATAAAATATCAGCTAATTTTAACTAAGGTTTAAAAACACAAATGAAGAAATTACTAAAATGTTAATGTTAAATAAAATTAAATTAAAGCAAAATGATAGAAAAGAAAACATCAAATTATCAAGCAGAGCAACTATATATTAAAAAGTATGAATAAAGACTAATAATAACTGATAATAATAGTATTAACGGGTAAAATAATAATATAAAACCAGAAACAGTTCAGAGAAATAAAACGATAAATTGACCCAACAAGGCAATTTATAATTTAAAATATTTTAATAAAGACTAGCAGTATTAAAAAAAATTTCGACAAACTGTGAAGAATTAAAGCAAAAACAAGAACGAACATGAAAAAGTAATGGAAGATTAACATAAAAAAATTATATTGTTAACACATTAGCAACAAAGGTTTAAAAACCGTATTTATTGGAGCAAGAGTTACTAAAATAAAATAAAATCAAAGCCAAGGTAACACTAACACTAACAAATTAATAATAAGTAATACAAAGCAGAAACACCAAGAAAATGAAATGAAACAAAAAACACCGAAGAGATAATCAAATGATATAAAAAATCAAATTGGAAAACCTTAAAGTGTAAACTAACTCAAACTAAGGGGTAAAAATTACTAATTGAAGAAGGTAAAGAAAATTGATATTAAAACTAAAATCATAAAAAACATCAAATAGCACAAAATATATTTTAAAATGTAGGTATTAATAAGCACTAATACTGATTGATAATGGTGTTAATAATAGGACAAAAGAATACAAAACAGTAAGAAAAATTAAACGAAAGAAACAACAACGCAAATTATAATAAAAAATATTTTGATAAAGAGTAGCTAGCAACTGTCGCAAACTAACCCAAACAAACATTTCGTACATTTGCATTCCGTAAAACATCTTTCAAAAGTCCGGCTCAGTCAAGCACTGAACTATAAAAAATAACTTTATCATGTACGCATAAACAGCGGCCGGAGCCGCTCCTGCATCCAAACAAGGACAAAACCATATTTCTTTCGGAAGATTAAATAAAGACAGGGCTGTTTCTCAAAGAGCAAACGACTGTATATAATACGAATAAGAATATTAACTGTTCTTTTATGCCGTATATGTTCCATGATCACATTAAGGGATTTCATAATCGTAAATCGTCGCTAACCCAACTGGTATTACGGAGTGGCGTCATCCAACTATTTTGTTTTTCCCGATTTGTTCGCTTCTTGTTTGTTAATGTATTAAAAATTCTTATTAGCTTTGCCAAATAGCCAATTTATGGATAAACCTAAACATTGTCATGCTTTAAACCAATACATTATATACTTGGCATTTTCAGCCAGAACTCACGCAATACGTATGTAATTGAGTTAAGAATATACTTGTAGATCAATAGTATCTTACCTTTAACACAGAATCAACCTAATTCCTGACAACACCGCTTGAAAATTTGACACTCCAGTGACAAATGTCGCTTCTTATTAACGAAGAACATAACGGTTACACGGTGCCACTCCAGCCATAGCGGGGTATTACAGAGCGACTAAGCCGGCTACTGGTTTATATATCTCATAATTTCGATTTTAAAAGAGATAAAATAAATTGCGGACAACTTTATTTTGATATAAATCTGGAATTTACGGCCGTAAAGCGGCGGTAAGAGTTTATTTTTCATTAAGACGGGAATAAATTAACGTTTTAAAGTCCGCGCGCCGTTAATTCTCGGCAAAAGAGGAGTGCCCCCTCGAGGACGGGTTTTTGTTATGATGGTTATATTTGGTGCCCCCTCCCTCGTAAATATGAAGATTAAAACCGTATTAGGTTGTCAGGAACTTTCAATTTAATTTTAATTCGTCCTCGGTAAATGTTATTATCATCATAACAGTGAGTAATAGAATTGTTTAATTTTACGTCGATTTAGCGAACATGTCCACCACATTCTTCAACTCTTTGATTTTTTTATAATTATTGTTAATATCATTCCTTATACGGTGTATTTTGAGTTGTTTAATTTCTTTTTTATTATTCTTAGGAAGCTGACATTTTACTATTGTCTCTATCTGGTTATATTTTTCGTATACTGTTTTTTGTTTTTCGTTTAATTTATCTTCACTATTATCGCTTATTATTATTATCTATACTTTTGTGACTATTTAGCATAATATTTTAAAATATATTTTGCATTTTTTGTTTATTTTTGTAATAATTACAATTTGCTTTCATTTGATTTAGCATTTTTTGTGATTTTGCTTTTGCTATAAAGAGCTGACGGTGCTATTTATTTTTCATGTCAATTGATTATATCATCCCCGTTTTTTTGTTGTTTCTCATTTAAGTTTTTTTTTAGTGTTTCTGCCTTGTATTCTTATTTTTCTTCATAATTTCTTTTCACTATTTTCGCTTTATATATATTTTCTTATTATTGCCATTCATATTGTTAGTATTTATCAATATATGTTTATTTTTATGTTATTTTATTACCATTTGCTTTTGGTCTATTTAGTTTTACTAATTTTTTATTAATCTCATTTTGATAAACGTATTTTTTAAATTTTCTTTGGTAATCTAATAACAATGCTTATTGGTTCTTCCATTTTTATTTTCTTGTTTTTGTTTGCTCTTGTTTTACGGTGTCATTCTATTTTTTCGTGTCCTTTGATTATAATTATTATCATCTCTGCTTTTTTTGTTGTTTCTCATTTAATTTTTGTTCACTCTTTTTGCTTTGTATCATTATTTTTCTTCAAAATATTATCATTATTATTATTATTATCAATTTCTATATAAATATTTTAAAATTTATATTATTATTCTTTACTTTGATTTGTTTTATTAAATTTTTCACTTTTTATTTCTTCCTTTGATATATGTGATTTGTAAACCTTAATAATAGATGTGATGGTGACACTTTACTGTTTTCTTATTTTATTTGATTATATTTATGTTATTATTACTAATAATATTGTTAGTAGCTTTCAATATATTATAAAATATATTTTACCCATTTAGGACTTTTTATGAGCTTTTGCTTTTAGTTTATTTAGTTTTCTTCTTTAATATTCGTAATTATCTAAAACTTTAGTTGGTAATCTAATAGCAACGTTCTTTGGTTATTCCATCACGTTTTTCGTGTTTTTTTCTTAATTTACGACGTCATTTTTTTCCCGTATCATTTGATTATATTTTCCCTGTTTTTTTTGTTGATTCTCTTTTAAGTTTTCTTTAACATTATGATTATTATTGTCATTTTATATAAATATTTTAAAATATATTTTGTTCTGTTTGACTTTGATTTGTTTTATTAATTTTTTCATTTTTTGTAAATTTTTTTCTTCCTTATAGGTATGATGGTGACTGTTTATTATATTATTGTTACTATTACTATTATTAATAATATCGTCAGTATTTTCCAATATATTTTAAAATATATTTTGCGCTTTTGGAAATTTTTATTACCTTTTCTTTTAGTTTTTTTTTTACTCTTTAAATAATAATATTTTTTAAAAAACCTTTATTGGCAATTTAATAATAACGCCTTTTCATTTTCCATTATATATTTCGTTTTTTTTTTGTTTGTTTTTATTTTATTTTTCGTATCTTTCCTATATTTTTCGCTGTACCTTATTAATTTTAAATCATATTTTGTGCTTTTGCGAGTTTTTTTATTACTTTTTGCTTTTAGTTTAATAAGTCTTACTAGTTTTTCATCTCCTTTAATAATTGTAATTTTTTAAAACCTTAGTTGGTAATCTAATAGTAACACTCTTTGGTTTTTCCATTATATTTTTCGAGTCATTTGATTATATCTTCCCTGCTTTCTTTTTACTGTTTCTCATTTAATTTTTCTTCACTGTTTCTGCTCTGTATTATTATTTTTCTTCATAATATTATTATTATTATTATTACTAGCTTTCATCTAAATATTTTATTATTTTTTAAATTGATTTGTTTTATTAAGTGTTTATTTTTTTACCTCCTTTATTTTTTTTTATTGTGTACTTTGTAAACCTTGGTTGTAAGTGTAATAATGACACTCTTCGGTTTTCGCCATTTAATTATATTATTGTTATTATCATTAATATTGTCAGTATATGCCAAAATATTTTAAAATATATTTTGCGCTTTTTGGAGCTTTTAATTATTTCTTGCGTTTAGTTTATTTAGTTTTACTAATTTTTTCATCTCCTTTAATAGTTGTAATTATTTAAAACCTTAGTTTTCGTGTCATTTGATTATATTTTTCGTATTTTTATTTGCTTTTACGTTTAAATTTCCTTCATCAATTTTGCTTTTAATTTTTTTGTAATTATTTTATTTCATATTGTTAGTGGTTATTAAAATATGTTTATTTTTATTTTACGGTGTCATTATATTTTTGGTGTCATTTGCTTAAATCTTCTCTGCTTTTCTTGTTGTTTCTCATTTAATTTTTCAGCACTGTTTCTGCTTTGTATTAATGTTTTTCTTCACAATACTATCATTATTATTGTAAGTTTTTATCTAAATATTTTAAAATATATATTGTTCTTTTTAACTTTGATTAAATTTTTGTTTTTAATTTCCTTAGTTATAAGTGACATAGTGACACTTTACTGCTTTATTATTATCATTTATTATTGTTAGTGTCTGCCAAAATGTTTTAAAATATTTTTTGGCGCTTTTTAGTTTTTTTTATTACCTTTTCGCTCTGTATTTTATTATTATTATTATTGTTATTCATATTGTTTGTATTTATCAAAATATATTTATTTTTAATTTACGGTATTATCTTATCTTCCCTGCATTTTTGTTGTTTCTCATTTAATTCACCGTTTCTACTTTGTATTATTATTTTTCTTCATAATGTTATCATTATTATTGTTAGTTTTTATATGAATATTTTAAAATATATTATGTTATTTCTTACTGTGATTTGCTTTATTAAATTTTTCCGTTAATATATGCGACTTGTAAACCTTTTAGTGTGTGACACTTCAAGGTTTTCTCATATTATTTGTTTATATTATTGTTATTATTATTAATATTACATATTGCTTTTAGTTTATTTAGTTTTATTTATTTTTATTTCATCTTCTTTAATAATTGTAATTTTTTTAAACTTGAGTTGTTGATCTAATAGTAACGCTTTCTGGTTTCTTAATTTTACTTTTCGTGTCTTTTTATGATATTTTTCGTATTTTTATTTTGTTGTTTAAGTTTTCGTCCTTATTTTCGCTTTCTATTATTTTTGTCATTCATGTTAGTATTGTTTTAAATATTTGCGCTCCTTAGTGTGTTTTACTAGTTATCAATCTAATAGTGACACAATGGTCTCTCATTTTATTTTTCATGTCATTTATTTACGTTTTTCGTGCCTTATGTTTATTTTTCGTTTAATTATAAGATCAAGGAGGGTATCAGTGGGAAAGTTCAATGAAGCCGCTTTCTGGACGCGCAACCGGACCTCTACGATGACGTAATTGTCAGCGCCTAAACGTGACACACGCATCTGATTTATTGCCGACGGCCCCGCCACCGAGGCCTTGGCGTAAATGATAAAATTAATTTATGCTGCGTGACACCCGGGCATGCCGTTATCTGGGCTACAAGCCCATAACTTACGTCGTTTCCGCCCAATAAAAAGAAGGAAAAATGGCTCGACATAGTAATTAGCTACGATGATTAAGGGGTGCCGGTTTTTGATAGCCCGGCGACGTTTTAATGGCCCCCTCGAACGTGTACAATCTCTTTCGATTATTGTTATCGCGTCGGGGGTTAGTTTAAGCTTTGAGATATTTTTACGTTTGTTTTTGTCTCGTTATGTGACACCCGTTATGTCGTCTTTAATTTATTGCAAGACTTTTTTAACGCCCTAAATGGCTCACCCTGTATATGGAACATGTGAAGGTATGCTTACACTAGAGTCCAGTTTCTAGACACTAACTGCGCACCCCATATATCAAATATGTGCCAGTACGTTTACACGAGCAAAAAATAAGCCTTACGTGTATTTTGCAATTTTTAACCCCCCCCCCCCCCCCTCTTATACTTATAGCACAGGAGAGAAAAATTATACGAAAAATGCAGAAAATGCAATCGAATTACACGAAAATTAAGATTAAAAACCATACAGTGTCAGCTACTAACCCAAACTAAGATTTAAAAACTACAATTATATAAGGTACAAAGAAAAATTTGTCAATATTAAATAAAATTGTTTAAGAGCAAAAGGATAGAAAAACATCGTAAAAAATAATATGTTAAAATTATTAAAAACTAATAATAATTTATATCAATAGTAAAAACAAGAAAAATATTTTTATAAAGATTTATCTTATTAATGATAATAATAACTATACAAAACTATACAAGAAGTTTTAATCATCTCCTGATGATGCTAACATGGTTAGCGAAACGCGCGTCGAGTGCAAATATTCTGTTTCGGTATTGTGGATAAAACTCTGTTTTAGTGCATGTTGCCGAAGGTTCCAAACCCCAACGTAACTATACAAAGTATTATAAAAATGAAATTAGTACAAATAAATAAAATTAAAGCAAAAGGTAATAAAAAAACAGCACGCGGGACAAAATATTTTTAAAAAAAAGTTGGACATATGCTGACAATTAATAATATTACAAAGTAGAAACAATGAAGAAAAATAAAGCGAAAAATACTGAAAGAATAATCAAATGACAAATTGAAATGAGTAGCGTAAGCTACTAAGAACTGAGGTTAAAAAATCACAATTGGATCAGGTACAAAAAAAAACTATTAATATTAAAAAAAAATAAATCAGAGCAAAAGGACAGAAAAAATATATAGTAAACTATATATTAAAATGTACCTATTGATGAAGAATAGTAAACATTTACATTAATAGTAACAATTAGAGACTAATGCTATTAATGATAATAACAGTACAAAGTACAAAAAAAAATTAGTAAAATTAAATAAAATCAAAGCAAAAAGCACTAAAAACATCGTAAAATATATGTTAAAATGTACCTATCGTTAAAAACTATTAATATTTTATATCAATAGTAAAAACAAGAAAAATATTTTTATAAAAATTGTTCTTAATAATGATAATAATAACTATACAAAGTATTATAAAAATGAAATTAGTACAGCAAGCAAGACAAAATATATTAAAAAAAGCTGGACATATGCTGAGAATTAATAATATTACAAAGTAGAAACAATGAAGAAAAATAAAGCGAAAAAATACTGAAAGAATAATCAAATGACGTGAAAATCGAAATTAGTAGCGTAAGCTACTAACAACTGAGGTTAAAAAATCACAATTGGATCAGGTACAAAAAAAATTATTAATATTAAAAAAAAATCAGAGCAAAAGGACAGAAAAAATATATAGTAAACTATATATTAAAATGTACCTATTTAATCTTATTAATGATAATAATAACTATACAAAGTATTATAAAAATTAAATTACTACAGCAAGCAGGACAAAATATATTAAAAAAAAAAGTTGGACATATGCTGACAATTAATAATATTACAAAGTAGAAACAATGAAGAAAAATAAAGCGAAAAATACTGAATGAATAATCTAATGACATTAAAATTGAAAATAGTAGCGTAAGCTACTAACAACTGAGGTTAAAAAATCACAATTGGATCTGGTACAAAAAAAATATTAATATTAAAAAAAATAAAATCAGAACAAAAGGACAGAAAAAAAACTTTGAAGAATAGTAAACATATATGTTAAAATGTACCTATCGTTAAAAACTAATAATATTTTATATCAATAGTAAAAACAAGAAAAATATTTTTATAAAAATTATTCTTATTAATGATAATAATAACTATACAAAGTATTATAAAAATAAAATTAGTACAGCAAGCAGGACAAAATATATTAAAAAAAAAGTTGGACATATTATGCTGACAATTAATAATATTACAAAGTAGAAACAATGAAAGAAAATAAAGCGAAAAAATACTGAAAGAATAACCAAATAACATGAAAATTGAAATTAGTAGCGTAAGCTACTAACAACTGAGGTTAAAAAAATCACAACTGGATTAGGTACAAAAAAAAATATTGATATTAAAAAAAATAAAATCAGAACAAAAGGACAGAAAAAAACTTTG
>MU183490.1:52332-73456 GCA_016904865.1 Pissodes strobi | reverse complement strand
AAGAAAAAAACATTAATAGAAAAAAAAAAGTTAGAGAAAGACGGTTTTCGGCGAAAAAAAGGCGAAGGAGTTCAGTTACAAGGTCGGGGATGGCAAAAATTGGAAGAAAAAATTGCTTTATGAAAAAAAAACAATTTATGAAAAAATGGGAAAAAATTGAGAAAAAAACGTAAAAAAATGTTCGGAAAGTTAATAAAAGTATTATAAAACTAAATAAGATCAAAAATTAATAAAAAAAAAATATTCGGAAAGTTAATAAGAGTATTATAAAACGAACTAAAAAAAAAGGAAATATAAAAAAAAAGTTAGAAACGCGGTTTTCAGCGACAATTATTTTTTTGGCTTCACTGTATTCGATAACACTCCTCGTTCGGAGCGCACATCTCTAGTTGATGACAATTCGAATTACCAGTGACATAACCACGCAAATAAATTGGCAAATTTGAACGCGATATTATAGGCAATTAATTTAGAACTGAAGTAATACGGCATTTTATGATGGTGTATGTCCGCAATTCTTTCACCATGAAGTAAAAATAATTGTATGATGAAGTAAGGCTAACTGTCTCAACATGACATATTTTAAGGTTTTTCATTTTTATTATCTATTCAGCAACTTTTTGTTTAATTTTCTTTATTGTTTCTATTTTTTTTACCATTTGTCCCATTATTACTCTTATTATCAAGTATTATTGGTTTTTATTAATGTATTTTAAAATAACATTGGAGGTATCTTCCATGTTAATTTTTGTGTCATTTAATTATCTTTTTCTTGTTTGTTTTTGTGTTTTTGAGCCTCGGATCGAAAATCTAACAAGCGATGACCCCGTCAGTGGGGGGATTATATCCTCCACCCCCACCTCCCCGGATACACAAAAATTTTCGAAAAAATGGGAAAAAATTTAAAAAAACGTAAAAAATTGTTCGGTTAATAAAAGTATTATAAAACGAAATAAGAAAAAAAAGTTAGAGAAAGGCGGTTTTCGGCGAAAAAAAGGCGAAGGAGTTCAGCTACAAGGCCGGGGATGGCAAATATGGGAAGAAAAAAAATGCTTTATGAAAAAAAATTTTTTTGAAAAATGGGAAAAATTTAAAAAAAACGTAAAAAAATGTTCGGAAAGTTAGTAAAAGTATTATAAAACGAAAGAAGAAAAAAAATCATAAAAAAAAACAAAACCGAAGAGATTGTTCGGAAAGTTGATAAAAGTATTATAAGTTAGAAACGCGGTTTTCGGCGAAAATTGATTTTTTTGACTTCACTGCATTCGATAACACTCCTCGTTCGGAGCGCACATCCCTAGTTGATGACAATTCGAATTAGCAAAGTGACATAACCACGCAAATAAATTGGCAAATTTGAACGCGATATTATGGGCAATTAATTTAGAACTGAAGTAATACGGCATTTTATGATGGTGTATGTCCGCAATTGTCTTTCACCATGAAGTAAAAATAATTGTATGATGAAGTAAGGCTACCTGTCTCAACATGACATATTGGGTTTGTTTTCATGATTATTTCATTCTGTTTTAGTCTTTAAAAGCTCCAAACACCTCATTTTTTTTAAGAAAGTGAAAGAAACTCGAGAAAACGCTATCAGAACAATAATATAGGGAAACGCTAATTCAAGTAAAAAGGGGCAAGGACAAACCCCGGCCGATAAAATGCAGTTGTTCCACAAACTGGAATTAGGATCCGCCACACCCATGCAAGGTATATACAGTGTGGCACAAAGGTATGGAAACGGCCATTTTACTCGGAAGTCCCTGTATCAAACGGCTTAAAATTTGGGATATAGGCATAAACAATGATTTTGCATTCATTAAAAGTATTTTCGACAATGCAGTGTAGCCGCTTCTTCTAAAAAGTAGTAACAACTGTAATATTTTAAATAGAAGACCCTGTATATTGTCGAATATTTGGATTGTGCGAAAAAGTCTAGACATATTTCATGAATAATGTCCTATACCTATCTCTAACCGTTTTTGAAATATTGACAGTTGAAAATCGACCATTTACCAAGTTTGACAGCTTGTAAAATCGAAACGACTGAAGATAGACCAAAACGGCTTACACTTTCCTATATTGGTTTTTCATAAGCTATCGTATGACACTAACTTTAAATTTAACCAAAGGTTACAAAATCCCGGATAAATTTAACCTTTGTTTAAATCTACAATTAGTGTCAGACGATAGCTTATGAAAAACCACTATAGGAAGGTACAAACCGTTTTGTCCTATCTTTAGCCGTTTAGATTTTACAAGCTGTCAAATTTGGTAAATGGTCGATTTTCAACTGTCAATATTTCAAAAACGGTTAGAGACAGGTATAGGACATTATTCATGAAATATGTCTAGACTTTTTCGTACAATCCAAATATTCAATAATATACAGGGTGTTCCATTTAAAATATTACAGTTGTTACTACTTTTTAGTAGAAGCGGCTACACTGTAATATCGAAAATGTTTTTAATGAATGCAAAATTATTGTTTATGTCTATATCCCAAATTTGAAGCCGTTTGATATTTATTTATTATTATTTACAAAATTAATTAACTTCGAGACCATTCAAGTACAAATGTCAACCACTTGTGTGATGCCCTTCTCCTTTTCCGGAGGACATTAAATTAAAAGGATATTGGCAAAACAGATGACCAATCTATTATGACAATTCAAATTCACGGGATGACATAGCCACGCAAAGAAATTGATAAAATGTAATACGATATTATAGGGAATTAATTTAGAACTGAAGTAATACGGCATTTTATGATGGTATATGTCCGCAATTGTCTTTCACTAGGAAATAATAATGTCTATATCTATGTTGTAGATAATATGTTCTATATTGTTATGGCGGATTCATATTTATTAGCCCATTTCTCCACCTCAATTGTAGACTTATTATTGAAAAAGTCTACAATTGAGGAGATATAAGCAACAATTTGTCTGACAAGTATATAAGGTTAACTTTAGCACAACAATAACATAGAGAGACGCTAATTCAAACAAAAGAGAGCAAGGGAAAATAAAATGAAGGTGCCCCAAAATTGGAATTAGGATCTATTACACCCCTACAAGGTGTATATTTTAGAAACATTAACTAATTATGAGACCATTCAAGTGCAAATGTCAAACGAAGCTAATATTGTTGACAATCAACGGGAGTTACAGCTCTTAAAACCCACTCAATATTAAATATTTACTTTTGTTTAAGCAAGTACTTGTGTGACGCCCTTCTCCTTTTCCGGAGGACACTAAAGTATAGTGATATTGACACAATGAACGACCGACCTATTACAACGAGGCAAGAATGTAAATCAGTGGATTTTATCCGGAATTAATGGGAGACATTTTAATATACTATATATTATGCCTAATATATGATGATACAATTCTTATGTGTGTTTGAAATGTAATCAATGCTTTAACTTTCCTAATTTTGAAAATATGTCAACTCATTCTTGACAAAATGTTGAAGCTGAAATAAAATAGCAAAATAGTAGATCAAATTTAACTTCAATTAGAGAAAGTTAATGAAATTCAAGAAACTTTTATCACAACAATAACATCGTCTAAGAATTTGGCTTATAAAATGTAGTTGTTCCAAAAATTGGAATTAGGACCTACTACACCCATGCAAGGTGCATATTTTACAAAAAATTATTAACTTTAAGTCTGTTTAAGAACAAATGTCAATCGTCGACAAGTATATTAAATAAAATGGTAGTTCAAACTCTGAAATCCAATCAATATTAAATATTTACTTTTGTTTAAGGCAAGCACACATGTGACGCCCTCCTCCCTTTCCGGAGGCAAAACAGAAGGCCGACCTATTACAATGAGGCATCAAGAGTAGGTGTAAAGGTTATGTTCTAGATCAGTTCCCACTCTTTCCTATTTTCAAACCAAAAACAGCAAAACAGACAACAAAACAGACAGCAAAAACAGCAAAACAGATAGCAAAACAGACAGCAGAAACAGCAAAACAGACAGCAATAAATCAAAGATAGCTATTTGTGCTGTTTGTTTTGCTGTTTCCGCTGTCTGTTTTGCTATCTGTTTTGCCGTTTTTGCTGTCTGTTTTGCTGTTTTTGGTTTGAAAATAAGGAAGAGCGGGAGCTGATCTAAAACATATCTAACCTTTACACATAGTCAGTTTTATTCAACAGGGTCCTCAAGACTTTGCTGTTTTTCGCGATTTCAGGTGTGTTCCATTCTCAGGACATGGTAGTCTGAAAAATTGTGGTGAAGCTCAGGAGGAATTTCAAGATAATATTCAGTTTTAGCGTCATCACAGATTTTTGAAACAAACAAATTATTAATAAGGTTTATTATAAAACAGATTACTGTTCAGGAAAGTATCTCTGACGAAGCACATACCACTTCTTGGGCTCCCAGGGTCGATATAGTCAAAAAGATACAATTTTGAAAAATACTTCACGGTCGTGATACGAAGTAGAAAAGAATGGAAAAAGAACACCACTTGCATTCTCACATCGCAGCAAAGTGACATAAAATGCTATACAGACGGGGCAAGAACAACTGAATCGGGAGTATTTGGGCCAGGAAGCAATGGGAAAACACCGGGACATATTCCAGGCGGAAATTAACGTCATTCAACCCACTTCAACCTCGACGGAGACTATAGGAAGAAAGAGATTGTCATCTTCTCAGACAGACAAGCAGCCAACAATAATCAGCTCTAGAATGGTATGGGAATGCCTAGATAGGCTAAATAAACTAGGCAAGAATAACAAACTATCCCTTCAATGGATACCAGGACACGCTGGCATAGAAGGCAACGAAAAAGCACACCAATTGGCAAAAGTAGGAGCACAAACTCCGAGGAAGAATTCAGGAAAGAAGAGCGAATCTAATGGATCAGTCTATGGGAACGTTTGCCAGGGTTAAGGCATTCGCCCAGGAAGATCAAAACACCTTACACTGAGTAAGAACAATCTCCGCATTCGCACCGACTTTCTTACGGGACTTGGACATAATACAAATTGGAAACGAGAACAGTTGCCGGTTCTGTGAGGAGGGGGAGGAAACCCCGGAACACCTTCTCACGGAGTGCGAGACGGTCGCAAACAGGCGAATGGCCTGCTTCCAGTGGCGGCTCGCTTAATACACCAAGTGAATCAATGATTCACATTAGATTTTTCCAACTTATACTATTTTTCAATTACAATCACTAAAACATAGTATATTAAATTAAATCATAAACAAATCAACATAAAATTATAAAATGTTGAGTTGCTCAGTCGCTATGAATAGAAGGTAAAATTAGAATAATTATTGTATATTGGTATATTGCTCAAAACGCGACAACATTGTCGAAACGCGCGAAGTTTATTTCCATTCCATGTTCCATGTCGAATCGCCTTTCGCCTTGATTGAATCAACTCGCGTTGCGGTTTATAACGATGCAGTTGTTTACGGTGGTTGTCATGGCAACGCGCCATATTGTTTGCATATTATAGATAGCGCTTATGGGAATGACACCACCTCGAAAGCAATATTCATTTCCGAATTGGGATATCGAGTGTTTTTAATTCGTGTTTGTTGCATTTGCGTATAGGTGCGTGTATTAATACAGTGTATTACAAATTTCTGTTTGTTGTTGGTTTTCGGTTCTGTTTTCGATAATAGACCTAAATAAAAATGACTTTAGATTTTCCCGTTTATGATCCGGTGTGTTTTTTCCTCTTAAAATATTGTAACAGTTCGATTTTGCCAATGTGAAATCTTTTTAAAATTTCATATATATGCCGCATTTAGGAAAAAATGCTGTATTTTGTACTCATCGGTTTATTAATTCTAAATTTATTGATTCTATTTGCTAACAATTCGCTTGAAATTGCCGCTTTCCCTAAGATGAATTAACATTAACCATATTCTAAGTATAGGTTAACTGTGTATTTGTATTAGCATTTATAACAGGTTGTGACTTTATTTATATTAGTTGATAAGCGATGCACATTACTATTAGCATAGCTTGGCTTGATTTGTGTTACATTACCGTAGAACGGTCAACGAACCGATTTATATTTTTAAGAATTCAGTTAATGAAGCCTGCAAATACGCTGCATGTGACTTGTTGATCCACATTTTAATTTTGGTTGGCATATTCCATAACCCTTTGGGAATCCCTAGGTTGCCGAACACTAATTACCGGCCGCCATTTCTGAAGATCGTTTTTGGACCTCTCATTTAAATATTTTTATCGCTTTATACGGCAGACTGTAGTTTTTGTAAGGTTTCTTTCCAAATAATAGGGATGGGCTAACCATAAAAAGACTGAGGTTATGTTTGTTGAAAGAGGAGGGAAAACCGGGAACCGGTTGTCAGAATGGATGAAAAAAGGTTTGAGTGCCAAGAATATGTGGATTTCCTGAACTTGAGGATTGATAGGAAGCTAAATTTTATTGAGCATGTGAAGATGGTGAGGATGAAATCGGGTGAATTGGCGATGAAAATGTGTGCCTTAGCGAGGAATGAACATGGAGTGAACAAGGATAAAGCGAGGATGATTTATGATATGGTGGTAAGCCCAGCGATTTTGTATGGGAGTGAGGTGTGGGGCATAAGAGCGAATGATACAAGGGTGAAAAAGCAGCTGGATGCGACGCAACGTATGTTTGGACTCATTGTGGCTAGGGCTTATCGAACAGTGGCGAGTGAGGGACTTCAGGTTGTGAATGGGATGACGCCTTTTGATATAGAGGTGAGGATCAGGTATGAGTTTAGGGAGCGGATGAGAAACGAGAGGTAGGAAAATGGAGTGAGAGAAAGGGAAAGAGAATATCCACCAGAAAGACTGAGCAGGAAGAGTGAGGGAGATGTTGGTGAGAAAGAGGTGAAAGTGTATGTGGATATGAGTGAGAAAGAGGGGGTAACAGGTATAGGATGATTGTGGGTTAAGGTTAATGGAGAGACAATAACAGGAAATGGGAGGTTTGGGAATGGTACTGGGGGAGTGCAGGGAGAGCTCTTGGGAGTTGAGTATATGCTCGGCGAGATAGAGAGGGAAGAGGAGAGACTCGGCATCAGTGGGTAAGAGGGGTGCAATGTAGAATGAGAGAATTGGGGATGAATGGGTTCAGAGTGAATGTGGAATGGATGAGTAGAACCCAAGGAGGTATGAAAGTGGCGGATAAGGAGGCTGGGAAAGGCAGGACGCAGGGAAGGGAAATTGGAGATGTGGAAGGGAAGAGTTTATTAGGGCTTAAGAACATTATGAGAGCGAGGAAAGAGGTAGCAATGAGGAGATGGCAAGAAAGGTGGGATGTGAATGTGAAAGGGAGAGGGCTGTATGAGGTGTGCAAGGAAGTTGGATGTGAGAGGCTAGATGTGACATTTAAAGCAAGCCAGCTGGTGACTATCCATGGCAACATAGGAGAGTACCTCTGGCGTTTTAAACTAAGGGACACGAATGGGATGTGTGAATGTGGTATTGAGAGAGGTGTATGTTGAGAGAAAGGGTGGATTAAAGAAATAGACTAAATGGAGAAGGTAAAGTATGGGAAATATCAGACAGGGGTTGTGAGGTGGTGGGTAGAATTGAGTCAGGTTAAGGATTATATGTAATGGAAGAGGCTTTGTGGTGGTGGGTAGATTATAAGTTAAGATAAGAAGTTATGTATTAGAAGTAAGGTTTATTGGAAATAAAAGAGGGTGAAACAAAAGACAGTCTTCTTCCCCGCTATCAGCATCCGTACCTGCCCTGTGGTCATCGGATCGCAGGACAGGTGCGGGCCCTGGGTGAAGCGGAGTTGGTTAGGGCGTTTCCTTGAGAGTGGTTTCTTAGGATAGTGGGTGGAAAAATTGCTAATACCGATAGGTGGGAAGTTCAAGTTTTCATGTCATGTATGCAATCTGGCGTCTCGAGATGCCTAGCTAATATGGAGAAATGGGGCATGCTGAGAGATGGAGAGACCGCTCTATGTAGCTGTGGCGCAGTGCAGGACACACTGCACCTTCTGACCTGTCTAGAGATGAAGGAAACATGCACACAGCAGGACTTAATTCTGGCAAACGACAAGGCGATAAACGCCGCTAAATATTGGATGATCAAGGTCTGATCCGGACACGTAAAGTAAGTAAGTAATATTCCCCTAATTTGAGTGTCTTATCGGTAGGCTTGTTTGACTTACTTTTACACAGAGTTTAACCATTTGACAGATTCTGCTTTGAAATTATTTTACTTAGAACTTTATCGTAGATTCGAATTTCCTACTCTAGGTGGGAAAGCTCGAGACTACGCACATGTGTACTGCAGCGAAATAAGGTGGAGCGTGAAGTCGAGAGACAAACTCTGATGAAGTTGTGACATTCCGTTTTAAGCACTAATTGTAACCTGCTGGTTTGAGGCATTTTTGAGGGTGACCCGATAAAAATCTGATATTTAATTCGATTTTATATTTTTCTCGCGTGACCTTAAGGAATCCGTTTCATTGGTGCGCTGAGAAACGTCGCGATGTAAAGTCCTGCGCGCTCTTTTCACCTTGCAAGCGCGCGCGACGACGCGACACCTTGGTTTCTGCGTAAGGTACTTTTAGTCAAGCTTTCCCGTTGAGTTGTCGGTTTATTTAAATCTGGTTTAGTAGGATTTTATCGATAACCAATGTAGAAATTCCCGTATCGGCCATTTCGATTTAGTTTCGTTAGTTTTAGTGCTGTAGATGCGGGAATAACTCGCTAAGTGAGGATTTCGGGGTTTGCTTTGTCCAGTGTTGGAAGCCATTGTGGTGATTAGCGTTTTGTGTGACGTTTGTTAGCCCTCAGAGGTAAGCATTCCTTATCAATTGCAGATGTTTTGCGCTTCTCGTGGCCCTTATTAATTGCATTTGCGTATTATTTTGCTTTTTATTTATATCGGACTCGATTTAGTAGCTTAATTAATCGGTGTGGCGTCATAATAATTACAGATTAATTAAGGCTTATAGGCTTTTATATTTGGATGGTATAGTCATTTTTATTTATTCGTTGTGTTTCGCGATTGATCCAATTAATCGTTTTCATTTTATTTCCGACGAAATGTAATGTAGATTTTCGATAATAAAGTAATTTAATTTATTTGACCTTTCTGAAGCGGATTAGAAACGGGTGTAAGATTTAACCAGTGATTTTTTCGTTCATCGTTATTACCTTATTGAACTTTTTTCTTGAATTATTAAAATAAAGGAGGAGACATGCTTTCTACTTGATATTAATCTTGGAAGGTCGTTCACACCATTTATTTGTCAAATTTGTTTAGTACAAATTTTAATTAAATTATATTTTAGTGCTTTTTGTTCATTATGTGGACCATACTGTACTCCTTTATCAATTTGGTATGAATATTATCTAGTACCAGATTTAGTACAATACATAAAATTTGTTTTAATGCTTTTTCACAGTATTCTTCTGTTATTATGGTATAAATATTATATTGTACTGGATTTAGTACAAGTCCTTAAATCCATTTTTCAGCTTTTCTTCCGAATGATCTTTTATTAATGTGACACAAAATTTATTGTACAAGACTTAGTACAATTCATGAAATCCATTTTACCGCTTTCTCTTTCGTATGATATCATCCTTTATTATTGTAATACAAATATAATGTACTAGACTCAGTACAATTCATGAAATCAATTCTATAGCTTGCTCTTCCGTATGATAACATCTGTTATAAAGGTTGTAGAAATATTATATTGTACTGGACTTAGTACAATTCATAAAAGTGATATTACAGCTTTCTCTTCTGTATGTTAACAGCTTTTATAAAAGTAGTACAAATATTATATTGTACTGGACTTAATACAATTCTTAAAAGTTATTTTACAGTTTTCTCTTTTGTATGATAACACCTTTAATCAATGTAGTACAAATATTATATTGTACTAAACTTAGTACATTTTATAAGAATCAATTTTATAACTTTTACTTCATCAAGATAACGGTGTTGTTCGTTTATCGATATGGTGCAAGTGTTACACTGTACCAGACTTTGTACAATCTATTTAATTACATTTGCATTGAATTTTTACACAAAGTTTCAATTGTACATAAAAACCATACAGCCGCTGCCGCCGTCGAATTGAATGAAATATAGTCATAATGAATAGTGTCGGTACACGCAATTAGCTAAAATAAATTATTATAATGTCGGAACATTTGTAACGAACCGGCCATAAATCGACGTCAAAGCAACGTAAAAGAACGGTAACGATAAAAAATCTCGGTTTCGAACGATAAATTGTCGTTTGTAAAGGTTGAACGACCAATCAAGAACATTAATACATGTCAATTAGATTGTTAGTTAATAGAGGTGAGTTTTACCATCGCAGATGAATGTGTCCCCATAAGAAAAAATACGGCTGGATTCGAATGGCGTCTCACTCACACACATGCCGTAGGGCGCTAAATGTTAGGTACGTCAGTAAAAGCTCCATTCCAGTGAAGTAAAAAAAAGAGTCGTGCAAAAATGCCCCTTAGCATTATTATTTATCAAGAGCTACTTTCTTTGGCCTACTACAAAAACATAAATGTCATGTTACTTGGTCAGAACGATTCTAATGAATAACAAATGTAATTTATTTTGAACTGCGCGCACCAGATGAAAAAACGAGATAAATTTAATATGCCTGTCAGGATATCGGCTGAATTATGTTATGTAAATGTAAATAGTATGACAATTTATTTACTTGCGATTCGGCCTGGCAGTTTGTGGTCGCTGTCGCGTTAATTATTTCTTATAAATTGGAACATGCCGAGAGGCGCGGTCGACAGGAATTTAAATAATTGTTTGAAAATGTTGGCAATTTGCTCGAAATCGTTATTTATGAATTCCTTTCGGGAGCTTTGAATTATATAATGTTACGAACGAATATTTGATTGGTTCTTACCAACATGTGTATTAACTTATCGTTTTTTACCGTATAATTTAGTGATAACACCCTGTATGTCCGTAATATAAACGAGCCATAATTAAAAGCCAAATAATTTGTAAACAACAATTTCTGCATCTAAAGCATCGTACTTCAGATACTACTTACGATTCCATTATACAGGATGTCCGGAAATACCGTTCGAATAATTTCAGGAGTGATTCTACATAAGAAAACATGAAAATATTTCCATTTTGTCAATAATATTCGATATGATGACCCCCGGGACGCCACTGGATTTTATATTTTTAATCTAATTAAAGCTAAATAAGCCGCATACTATACAAGACTACCAAATTTCAACAGAATCAGTTAATGGATATTTAAGATATTAATAAAAAACTAATTTTTTAAAAGAAGATTGAAAATGTAATAAACTGGTTTTGATTTTTTTTTCTCGAAAACGAAACAAGATAAGAAAACAATTCAAGAAACATAAATATTATATTTTTAGTTGCTTAATAGGAGAAAAATATAAAATGCTTAAAAAAATCAGTGATACATATTATTTTATCAATAATATTCAACACGATGCCCCCTAGGACGCCACTGGATTTTATATTTTTAATCTAATTAAGGCTAAATGAGGCCCTTATTTTTACAGACAAGACTACTAAACTTCAAAAGAATCAATCAATAGATATTTAAGATATTAATAAAAACACGATTTTTAGAAAAAAAGTTTGGAAATGTATTAAATTGGTTTTGATTTTTTCTCTCAAAAACGAAACAAGATACGAAAACAATTCAAGAAACATTAATATTATATCTTTAGTTGCTTAATACGAGAAAAATATAAAATGATTAAAAAAGTCATTGACTCACATTATTTTGCCAATAATATTCAGTATGATGCCCCTCGGGACGCCACTGGATTTTATATTTATAATCTAATTAAGGCTAACTGACCTTCATAATATTACAGACAAGACTATCAAATTTTAACAGAATCGGTCAATAGATATTTAAGATGTTAATAAAAAACCGATTTTTAAAAAAAGTTTGGAAATGATTACATTGGTTTTGATTTTTTCTCTCAAAAACGAAGCAAGATACGAAATCAATTCAAGAAACATAAATATTATATTTTTAGTTGCTTAATACGAGAAAATTACAAAATGCTTAAAAAAGTCAGTGACGCACATTATTTTCTCAAAAATAATCAATACGATGCCCCCCAGGACGCCACTGGTTTTTATATTTTTAATCTAATTCAGGCTAAATGATGCCCTTATTTTTACAGACAAGACTACTAAACTGCAAGAAAATCAAACAATAGATATTTAAGATATTAATAAGAAAACGATTTTTAGAAAAAGTTTGGAAATGTATTAAATTGGTTTTGATTTTTTCTCTCAAAAACGAAGCAAGATACGAAAACAATTCAGAAGACATAAATATTGTATTTTTAGTTGCTTAATACGAAAAAAATATAAAGTACTTAAAAAAGTCAGTGACTCACATTATTTTGTCAATAATATTCAGTATAATGCCCCCCGGGACGCCTTTGGATTTTATATTTATAATCTAATTAAGGCTAAATGACTTTCATAATATTACAAACAAGACTATCAAATTTTAACAGAATCGGTCAATAGATATTTAAGATGTTATAAAAAACCGATTTAAAAAAAAAGTTTGGAAATGTATTACATTGGTTTTGATTTCTTCTCTCAAAAACGAAGCAAGATACGAAAACAATTCAAGAAACATAAATATTATATTTTTAGTTGCTTAATACGAGAAAAATATAAAATGCTTAAAAAAGTCAGTGACGCACATTATTTTATCAATAATATTCAGTACGATGCCCCCCAGGACGCCACTGGATTTTATATTTTAATCTAATTCAGGCTAAATGAGGCCCTTAATTTTACAGACAAAACTATCAAACTTCAACAGAATGGGTCAATGAATATTTATGATACAAATAAAAAACCGATGTTTTAAAAAAGTTTGGAAATGTAATAAACTAGTTTTGATTATTTCTCGAAAACTAAGCAAGATACAAAAACAATTCAAGAAGTTAAATTGTTTTATTTTTAATTGTCTAATACGAAAAAAATATAAAACGTTTGAAAAAGTCAGTGGCGCACATTTTTTTTATCAATAATATTCGGTATAATGCTCCCCGGGACACCACTGGACTTTACATTTTTAATTTAATTAAAGCTAAATGAGCCACACATTATTACAGACAAGACTACCAAATTTCATCAGAATCGGGCAAATGGATATTTAAGATATTAATAAAAAACCGATTTTTTTAAAAATTTGGAAATGCAATAAACTGGTTTCGATTTTTTTTTCTCGAAAACCAAGCAAGATACAAAAACAATTCAGGAAACAAAAGTGTTGTAGTTTTAGTTGTCTAATACGAAAAAAATATGAAATGTTTAAAAAGTCAGTGGCGCACATTTTTTTGTCAATAATATTCGGTGTGATACCCCCCGGACCGCCACTGTACATTATATTTTTTTTAATCTAAATAATGCTAAATGAGCCCCTTATTATTAGAGACACTCCTAAATTTCAACAAAATAGGTAAACGGATATTTCAGATATTCAAAAACGATTTTTTTAAAAAAGTTTGGAAATGTAATAAACTGGTTTTGATTTTTTTTTTCTCAAAAACGAAACAATACACAAACAAAAACCGAAACCAATTCAAGAAGCAAAAATTTTGTATTTTTAGTTGCTTAATATGAAATCAATTTAAAATGTTTAAAAAACTCAGTGGCGCACATTTTTTATCAATAATATTCGGTATAATGGTCCCCGGGACGCCACTGGACTTTATATTTTTAATCTAATTCAGGCTAAATAAGCCCCTTATTTTTGCAGACAAGACTACCAAACTTCAACAGAATCGGTTAATGGATATTTAAATACTAATAAAAAACCGATTTTTTTTAAAAAGTTTGGAAATGTAATAAACTGGTTTTGATTTTTTTTCTCGAAAAGAAGCAAGGTACTATTCCAGAAGTAAAACTGTTGTATTTTCAGTTGTTAAATATGAGAAAAAATTAAAACGTTTGAAAAAGTCAGTGGCGCACATTTTTTTGTCAATAATAATCGGTATGATGCACCCCGGAATGCCACTGGATTTT
Organism: Pissodes strobi; assembly: GCA_016904865.1. NCBI lineage: Eukaryota > Metazoa > Arthropoda > Insecta > Coleoptera > Curculionidae > Pissodes > Pissodes strobi. The sequence goes on along the minus strand of MU183490.1, from coordinate 59,407 downwards.
ACATTTTTAATTTAATTAAAGCTAAATGAGCCACACATTATTACAGACAAGACTACCAAATTTCATCAGAATCGGTCAAATGGATATTTAAGATATTAATAAAAAACCGATTTTTTTTAAAAATTTGGAAATGCAATAAACTGGTTTCGATTTTTTTTTCTCGAAAACCAAGCAAGATACAAAAACAATTCAGGAAACAAAAGTGTTGTAGTTTTAGTTGTCTAATACGAAAAAAATATGAAATGTTTAAAAAGTCAGTGGCGCACATTTTTGTTGTCAATAATATTAGGTGTGATACCCCCCGGAACGCCACTGTACATTATATTTTTTTAAATCTAAATAATACTAAATGAGCCCCTTATTATTAGAGACACTCCTAAATTTCAACAAAATAAGTAAACGGATATTTCAGATATTCAAAAAAGATTTTTGAAAAAAAGTTTGGAAATGTAATAAACTGGTTTTGATTTTTTTTCTCAAAAACGAAACAATACACAAACAACAACCGAAAACAATTCAAGAAGCAAAAATTTTGTATTTTTAGTTGCTTAATATGAAATCAATTTAAAATGTTTAAAAAACTCAGTGGCGCACATTTTTTATCAATAATATTCGGTATAATGGTTCCCGGGACGCCACTGGACTTTATATTTTTAATCTAATTCAGGCTAAATAAGCCCCTTATTTTTGCAGACAAGACTACCAAACTTCAACAGAATCGGTTAATGGATATTTAAATACTAATAAAAAACCGATTTTTTTAAAAAAGTTTGGAAATGTAATAAACTTGTTTTGATTTTTTTTTCTCGAAAAGAAGCAATGTACTATTCAAGAAGTAAAACTGTTGTATTTTCAGTTGTTAAATATGAGAAAAAATAAAAACGTTTGAAAAAGTCAGTGGCGCACATTTTTTTGTCAATAATAATCGGTATGATGCACCCCGGGATGCCACTGGATTTTACATTTTTAATTTAATTAAAGCTAAATGAGCCGCATATTATTACAGACAAGACTACAAAATTTCATCAGAATCGGTCAAATGAATATTTAAGATATTAATAAAAAACCGATTTTTTTAAAAATTTGGAAATGTAATAAACTGGTTTCGATTTTTTTTTCTCGAAAACCAAGCAAGATACAAAAACAATTCAGGAAACAAAAGTGTTGTAGTTTTAGTTGTCTAATACGAAAAAAATATGAAATGTTTAAAAAGTCAGTGGCGCACATTTTTTTTGTCAATAATATTCGGTGTGATACCCCCCGGGCCGCCACTGTACATTATATTTTTTTTTATCTAAGTAATGCCAAATGAGCCCCTTATTACTAGAGACACTCCTAAATTTCAACAAAATAGGTAAACGGATATTTCAGATATTCAAAAACGATTTTTTTAAATAGTTTGGAAATGTAATAAACTGGTTTTGATTTTTTTTCTCAAAAACGAAACAATACACAAACAACAACCGAAAACAATTCAAGAAGCAAAAATTTTGTATTTTTAGTTGCTTAATATGAAATCAATTTAAAATGTTTAAAAAACTCAGTGGCGCACATTTTTTATCAATAATATTCGGTATAATGGTTCCCGGGACGCCACTGGACTTTATATTTTTAATTTAATTCAGGCTAAATAAGCCCCTTATTTTTGCAGACGAGACTACCAAACTTCAACAGAATCGGTTAATGGATATTTAAATACTAATAAAAAACCGATTTTTTTAAAAAAGTTTGGAAATGTAATAAACTGGTTTTGATTTTTTTTCTCGAAAAGAAGCAAGGTACTATTCAAGAAGTAAAACTGTTGTATTTTCAGTTGTTAAATATGAGAAAAAATTAAAACGTTTGAAAAAGTCAGTGGCGCACATTTTTTTGTCAATAATATTCGGTATGATGCATCCCGGGACGCCACTGGACTTTATATTTTTAATTTAATTAAGGCTAAATGGGCCCTATATTATTACAGACAAGACTACAAAATTTCATCAAAATCGGTCAATCGATATTTAAGATATTAATAAAAAACCGATTTTTAAAAAAAGTTTGGAAATGTAATAAACTGGTTTCGATTTTTTTTCTCGAAAACCAAGCAAGATACAAAAACAACTCAGGAAGCAAAAGTGTTGTATTTTTACTTGCCTAATACGAAAAAAATATGAAATGTTTTAAAAAGTCAGTGGCGCACATTTTTTTTTGTCAATAATATTCGGTGTGATACCCCCCGGACGCCACTGGACATTATATTTTTAATCTAAATAATGCGAAATGAGCCCCTTATTATTATAGATGACACTGATAAATTTCAACAAAATAGGTAAAAGGATATTTAAGATACTAAAAAAATCGATTTTTAAAAAAAATTTTGGAAATGTAATAAACTGGTTTTGATTTTTTTTTCTCAAAATCGAAGCAAGACACGAAAACAATTCAAGAAACAAAAATGTTGTATTTTTAGTTGCTTAACATGAAATAAATTTAAAAGTTTAAAAAACTCAGTGGCGCACATTTTTTGTGTTAATAATATTCGGTATGATGCCCCCCCGGGATGCCACTGGATTTTATATTTATAATCTAATTAAGGCTAAATGACCTTCATAATATTACAGACAAGACTATCAAATTTTAACAGAATCGGTCAATAGATACCTATTTAAGATATTAATAAAAAACCGATTTAAAAAAAAAAGTTTGGAACTGTATTAAATTAGTTTTGATTTTTTCTCTCGAAAACGAAGCAAGATACAAAAACAATTCAAAAAGTGAAAATGTTTAATTTTTAGGTGTCTAATACGAAAAAAAAAATGTTTTAAAAAGTCAGTGGCGCACATTTTTTTATCAATAATATTCGGTATAATGCTCGCCGGGACGCCACTGGACGTTATATTTTAAATCTAATTAAGGCTAAATGAGCCCCTTATTTTTACAGACAAGACTACTAAACTTCAGTAGAATTGGCCAATGGATATTTAAGATACTAATAAAAAACCTTTTTTTTTTAAGTTTGGAAATGTAATAAACTGGTTTTGATTTTTTTTTCTCGAAAACGAAGCAAGATACAAAAACAATTAAATAAGTAAAAATATTGTATTTTTAGCTGCTTAATTCGAAAAAAAATTAAAATGTTTTAAAAAGTCAGTGGCGCACATTTTTTTATAAATAGTATTCGATATAATGCTCCTCGGGAAGCCACTGGACTTTATATTTTTAATTTAATTAAGGTTAAAGGAGCCCCATATTATTACAAACAAGACTTACAAATTTCAACAGAATCGGTCAAAAGATATTTAGGATATTAATAAAAAGCCGATTTAAAAAAAAATTTTGGAAATGTAATAAACTGGTTTTGACTTTTTTTTCTCGAAAACGCAGCAAGGTATGAAAATAATTTAAGAAGTAGAAAAGTTGTTTTTTTAGTTGCTTAAAACAAAAAAAAAAGTATAAAATGTTGAAAAAGTCAGTGAGGCACATTTTTTTGTCAATAATATTCGGTATGATGCATCCCGGGACGCCATTGGACTTTATATATTTAATTTAATTAAAGCTAAATGAGCCCCATTTTATTACAAGCAAGACTACCAAATTTCATAAGAATCGGATAATGAATATTTAAGATATTAATAAAAAACCGATTTAAAAAAAAAATTGGAAATGTAATAAACTATTTTTGATTTTTATCTCGAAAACGAAGCAAGATACGAAAACAATTCAAGAATCAAAAATGCTGTATTGTCAGTTGCTTAATACGAAAAATAAAATAAAATGTTTAAAAATGTCAGTGGCGCCCATTTTTGTGTCAATAGTATTAGGTATGATGCACCCCGGGACGCCACTGGATTTTATATTTTTAATTTAATTAAGGCTAAATGAGCCTCATATTATTACAGTCAAGACCACCAAATTTCATCAGAATCGGACATTGGATATTTAAGATATTAATAAAAAACCGATTAGAAAAAAAATTGGAAATGTAATAAACTATATATTTTTAATTTTTATCTCGAAAACGAAGCAAGATACGGATGCAAGAAGTAAATATGCTGAATTTTCAGTTGCTTAATACGAAAAAATAATAATGTTTAAAAAACTCAATGGCGCACATTTATTTTGTTAATAATATTCGGTATAATGCCACCCGGGACGCCACTGGACTTTATATTTTTTATCTAATTAAAGCTAAATGAAATGAGCCCGTTATTATTACAGATAACACTACCAAACTTCAACAAAATCGGTAAAAGGATGTTTATGATATTAATTAAAAAACGATTTAAAAAAAAGTTTGACACCCTGTATCTTGGAAACTATACATTTCCGCGCCCACTTTTATATGTAAAAAATTTCATGTTTTCTTATGTAGAATCACCCCTGAAATTATTTGAACGGTATTTCCAGACAAACTATATAAAACAATAGTTAGAAAGCTAGCTAGCTATCACTCTCCGTCAAGGAAAACGATTTTAAACTTTTAAATTTAATATATCTTTGTCTCCGTCAATATTGTGTAAACAACAATATGTCAAATAAAGAAAGAGCATTTTTTACGCCTCTCAACTGCGATTGCCCCCGCTTTTATTTTCACTTCTGCAGCAGAAATTGGCTGTGTCTAACGCAATTCAGCCATTGAAGCCGCTGCATAATTCTGACGTTAGACATCTAGGCTGCATGCAGCCGCTTTTTAAAGCGGCTGCAGGAAAATCCAGCGAAATAATTATCGCTGAATGCTGCCGACAGCGATTCAGCGCTAACGAATTGTAGGTTATATACGGGTGTGTGTGTTTTATTTTTGATTGTGATATTGTGCATTGTGCAAGCAAAATTGACCTGCCAAAAAAAGAGGAAGGTAGCAAGAGTTGATCCAGTGCGAAAAAACTGTTTTACGTTCTTCCCTGTGCTTTCAAGGTTTATGGATGTTGTTTCGCCCATTTTCATGCAAATTCCAATTACGTTGTGGTCGGCAGTGCTTGATAAATTAGATACTTTATGAGTTACGGAGTTATATAACTCTGAAGAAGTATATTTCGTAAATAATTCCAAAATAAAATCGTTCATACTGAAAAATTGGTCAATTATTATTTTGTTTTGTTTCTACACAGTACAAAAAAATTATGACAGTCGGTCGGATACTCTGCTTCACCTCAAAAGCCGTCTAACAGAAACGAAAGCGCTGAATGCAGCGCTTTAAATTGTGTGCTTTATCGCTGAATTGCGTTAGACACAAGCATTGTATTTTAGTGCTGTAATAGCAATAATAGCATTCAATTAGAAAATATCTCGTGTACTCTGATTCCCTTGGCCAAACTTGGATATAGGGAGTATTTGCGAATTTTTTCAAGACAGAAACGCGGTAGCGTCTCTCCTGTTGATGCAGATTTGAGAAGGTAAAATGGGATTTGGAAAATTGTAGTTAGACAGCTCTGTTCTTGTACTTAAGATTCGAATCAAGTTTCAAAGCCTTATATCGCTGACTGGCTTGGTGAAGTTAAGTTGAGAGAATTGTAAAATAAAATGTATATATTTCAATTCACACCCTATGAATAAAATCCCATCTATCTATGGTAGCAGAGTTCGCTAATTAAATAGATCATTTATAAAGTTAATTATCACCCCCTCCTTTGAGATCATAAATGATTTAAAAATTAATTGTTTATACCGACCACAATGACGTGGACTAACATAAAATATCAAAAAAAAACTCTAAGCTTTCGCATATCTCTTTCTCTATCTATATCCCATTACAGCCCCCTGCGTGGTCCTTTCGAACACAACAAAACACATGATGCTGCATCGGCGTTGCCTGTCGTTGACGGGCGGCATAAAATATGATTCTGTGAAGGATAACAAATGCATTATTACCAGTGTTAATGGTCACAATAAATAAGCCCCCGGACAATGGATTCTTAATCCGGGAAATTTATAGGTATCCCGCCGAACGCGGGACAAAAGAGCGCGCGGAGAACTGAATAAATCACTCGGAGCTACTCGGAACAGCTGGTGCTTTTGATTCGGGAAGAGGGAGCGTGCGTCGAGTGCGGGGTTTACACCTGTGGATGCGATTTATTTGCGACTTACGTGCTTCCATTAACTTCATTTCATATGGCAAGATAGTTAGACATATTTAACAGGTATATAACTTTATTACAAGTATTATCAAAAAATATAATGCGAAATACCATCATGGAGATCCTGGAAAGATGCTATCTCTTATAAATATTTTAATGAAAATTTTGGATAAAGTGGACTTCTATTTGACATAACTGTATACATATTTAAGTTTCCTTCGACGCTAGCGCCATTGGGTCGTGTTTATTAACTGTGGGTCTCCAGTGGTGGCTCGTCGTATAAAGCAACTGAGGCTGGGTCTCACATATAAAAATTACAATATAATCTGAAATTTTCAAATATCATAAATATAAAACGTTTTTTAACTAATTTCCAATCATAAAAGTATAAAAATAGAGCTTCTGGGCTTGTATGGGCACCGAACGTCTCTTGTTAATGTTCCGTGATGTTCGGTGGTATGGGTATTATTTTTAGCAGTACCTTGAATGTTGCCTTTGTTTTTGAACATGGACTTTTTATTTAAATCTTTCTTTTTTTGGAACATAAAAAACAAACCAGAAATGGTTGATAAACATATAATTCCATTGTTTTATGGTGTATTATAAAATTTAAGACTCAACAATCAAAATACAGAATGTACTACAATCCTGCCCCATCTCATCTCTTTTCTCTTTCCTTCTTGAAGGGTCAAGTGTCGTGTCAGGTCGTCAGATGCTTATTCCTAATTAAAATTAGGTCACGTCGATCACGACCGTTGCGATTGAATTGGGGCGTGGTTGGGCTTGTTATTGTTTGTGATTTTAGATTTTCGAGGCGGATTTTCCGGTTTAAAAACTAATAATTAATACTGTTGTTTTGTATGGTTGTGTTGTTAATAAGCTGATCTGTGTTTTATTTAAATAATGCAATATTGCCATATCCGAGAATTAAGATATATTTTGCACTTTTAGGAGTATTATTCATTACCTATCTTTTGCTTTTAGTTTATTTAGTTTCGCTATTTTGTTTTTCATCTCCT
>MU183490.1:26529-40394 GCA_016904865.1 Pissodes strobi | reverse complement strand
TATAGTCAGAAAAGCCCAAAACATGTCGGAAAATCGAGTTTTCAGGGTAATCGATAACTTTTCTTCTCACGTGAGTTTATTTTCGGATTTTTTAGAAAATTTTCTATAAATATGATGATTTTTAGGATGATTTTCAATTTTAATTCGATGAGTCACAAAATTGCTCTTAAATATAGTACGAAAAGCCCAAATGTTGTTGGAAAATCGAGTTTTCGGGAAAAACGATAACTTCTCTTACTCACGTGAGCATATTTTCGGATTTAAAAAAATTGTATAAATATGATGATTTTTAGGATAATTTTAAACTTTAATTCAATGAATCACAAAATTGCTCATAAATATATTAAGAAAAGCCCAAAACATGTCAGAAAATCGTGTTTTCAGAGAAAACGATAACTTGTCTTACTCACGTGCGTTTATTTTTGGATTTTTTAGAAAATTATCTATAAATAAAATGATGATTTTAAATTTGAATTCGATGAGCCACAAAATTGCTCTAAAATATAGTCAGAAAAGCCCAAAATATCGAAAAATCGAGTTTTCGGGGAAAACGACAACATCTCCTCCTCACGTGAGATTATTTTCGGATTTAAAAAAAAATTCTATATATATCATGATTTTAAGGATGATTTTCAATTTTAATTCGATGAGTCACAAAATTGTTCTTAAGTATAGTAAGAAAAGCCCAAATGATGTTGGCAAATCGAGTTTTCAGGAAAAACGATAACTTTTCTTACTCACGTGAGGTTATTTTCTTTTCTTTTAAATTTCTATAAACATGATGATGTATAGGATGATTTTAAACTTTAATTCGATGAATCACAAAAATGCTCTAAAATATAGTCAGAAAAGCCCAAAACATGTTGGAAAATTGAGTTTGCAGGGAAAACAATGTCAATGTCTTACTCATGTGCGTTTATTTTCGGATTTCTTTGAAAAATTTCTATAAATAGATGGATGGATATTAGGATGATTTCAAATTTTAATTCGATGAGTCGCAAAAATATTTTTAAATAAAATAAGAAAAGCACAAAACATGTCTAAAAATCGAATTTTCAGGGAAAAACATAACTTGTCTTACTCACGTGAGTTTATTTTCGGATTTCTTAGAAAAATTTCTATAAATATGATGATTTTTAGGATGATTTTAAACTCTAATTCGATGAGGCACAAAATTGCTCTTAAATATAGACAGAAAAGCTCATAACATGTCGGAATATGGAGTTTTTAAGGAAAACGACAACTTTTCTTACTCACGTGAGTTTATTTTCGGATTTTTTTTTTTAATTCTATAAATATGGTGATTTTTAGAATGATTTTAAATTTTAATTTGATGAGTCACAAGATTGCTCTAAAATATAGTAAGAAAAGCCTAAATGATGTTGGCAAATCGAGTTTTCATGGAAAACGATAATTTCTCTTACTCACGTGAATTTATTTTCGGATTTTTAGGAAAATTTTCGATAAATATGATGATTTTAGGGTGATTTTTAAATTTTAATTCGATGAGTCACAAAATTGCTCTTAAATATAATAAGAAAAGCCCAAATGATGTTGAAAAGTCGTATTTTAAGGGAAAACGATAACTTGTCTTACTCACGTGAGTTTACTTTCTTATTTCTAAGAATATTTTCTATAAATATGATGATTTTTAGGATGATTTTAAATTTTCATTCGATGAGTTACAAAAGTGCTATAAAATATAGTTAGAAAAGCCCAAAACATGTCGGAAAATTGAGTTTGCAGGGAAAAGAATAACTTCTCTTAATCACGTGAGTTTATTTTCGGATCTTTTAGCAATTTTTTCTATAAATATGATGATTTTTAGGATGATTTTTAAATTTTAATTTGACGAGTTACAAACTTGCTCTAAAATATAGTCAGAAAAGCCCAAAATATGTCGAAAAATCGAGTTGTCAGGAAAAACTATAACTTCTCTTACTCACGTGTATTTATTTTTGAATTTTTTAGATTTTTTTTATAAATGTGATGATTTTCAAGATGATTTTAAATTTGAAGTCCATAAGGCACACAAGGCACAAAATTTCTCTAAAATTTGATAAGAAAAGCCCACAAGATGTGGAAAATGGAGTTTTAAGAGGAAACGATAACTTCTCTTACTCGCATGAGTATATTTTCGGATTTTTCAGCCAATTTTCTATACCTAAATATGAAGATTTTCAGGATGATTTTAAATTTGAAGTCGATGAGGCACAAAATTACTTTAAAAATTGGTAGGAATAGCCCAAAAGAAGTCGAAAAAGGAGTTTTAAGAGAAAACGATAACTTCTCTTACTCGCATGAGAATATTTTCGGATTTTTTTAGATAATTATCTGTAAGTATTATGATATTCATGATTATTTTAAATTTGAAGTCGATGAGGTACAAAATTACTCTAAAATTTGGTAGGAAAAGCCCAAAAGAAGTCGAAAAAAGGAGTTTTAAGGGAAATCGATAACTTCTTTTACTCACATGAGTATATTTTCGGATTTTTCAGATAATTTTGTATAAATATGATGATTTTCATGATTATTTGAAAGTTGAAGTCGATGAGGAACAAAATTACTCAAAAATTTGGTAGGAAAAGCCCAAAAGAATTCGAAAATAGGAGTTTTAAGGAAAACGATAACTTCTCTTACTCGCATGAGTATATTTTCGGATTTTCAGCCAATTTTCTATAAATATGATGATTTTCATGATTATTTTTAATTTGAAGTCGATGAGGCACAAAATTACTCTAAAAGTTGGTAGGAAAAGCCCAAAAGAAGTCGGAAAAAGAAGCTTTAAGAGAAAACGATAACTTCTCTTACTCACATGTGTATATTTTCGGATTTTTCAGAATTTGAAGTCGATGAGGCACAAAGTTACTCTAAAATTTTGATAAGAAAAACCGAAAAGAAGTCGAAAGAAGGGGTTTTAAGGGAAAACGATAACTTCTCTTACTCACATGAGTATATTTTTGGATTTTTCAGATAATTTTCTATAAACATGATGATATTCATGATTATTTTAAATTCGAAGTTGATGAGGCACAATATTAGATACTCTAAAATTTGGTGAGAGATGTCGAAAAAAAGGGAGTTTTAAGAGGAAACGATAACTTCTCTTGCTCACTTGACTTTATTTTCAGATTTTTCAGACAATTTTCTACAAATATGATGATTTTCAGGACGATTTTAAATTTGAAGTCGATGAGGCACAAAATTACTCTAAAATTTGGTAGGAAAAGCCCAGATACTAATTCGATGAGTGCCGAAACTATACTATGGAAAATTTAGTAAAAAAAATCAAAAACATTTTTGAATGACAATGTCGAGAAGTCGACTTTTTAGGAAATACGAAAGTCTCTCACTCGTGAAACGTTATTTTCTAACATAAAAAGGGTAATTTGTTGATATTATTGCATAAACAAATGTACCTCATGGTATCTAAAATCTACGTTCCTTTGTAGGGATAAATAGACTGAGCAGACGAATTAAGTTTGACACTTGACAGGCATCTAACCGGTGATGAAAAACCGGCCTTAATGGTCAATTTTAACAGAGCGTAATATAGTTGTTGTTCCATAAAGCCCAATTTACAGTAGGGCTAACAAGTGACAAGACGTAAATCGTTCATTATTATTCATCTGTTAATAATACTGTCTCGAACAACTCCCGAATGATTCACAACGATTGTATCCAAAACCGCCAAGAGCAACAGTTCATTCCTGCCGCTAAATCACCACGCCGTAGTAGAGCGGCCAGGCCGGCAACAGGCAAAAATAAACAAATTCATTTCGGTTTCGGGGGGGTCACTCCTGCCGCCCCGTAAGTTGACGTGAGCGCGAAAGAGATCGTGATATCCCGCCGTCGCGGTCCGACGACTCCGTTACGAGCCTGCCCCCAACGCGGAGCTCCGCCCTCCGTGAAAGCCCATCTTTGTTTGACGGTCGAGCGAGAAGGAGCGTCGCGAAACGCGTCACGCCAAAAAGGATAGACGTATGGAGGTATTATTAGTGGATAATCGGCAGGAGCGAGAGATGCATGCATTGATGGCGATGCGTGGTGAAGGGAGAAAGGGGATATTAGGAATCCTAAATAATAATAATAATTTTGATGCTTTAAAGAAATTATGATTTGTGTTGGAAATGCTGTTTTGCGGAGTAAAATTATAGTAATTTATTATTTTAAAAAAATCAGAATAATCGTGTTTTTGTACATATTTTGAATATATTTTTTAAAATAAGTATTTTTATTTGGAAAAAAATCATTTGTTTTTGACATAAATTAATTACCTTTATATAACTAGTAGATTTCTAAAGCAAATAATGTCGGAATATGATTTTATTGAGCATAAAAAGCTCGTACAAAATTTCCTTTTAAATGATGTGAATTTTCTTGTCACGATATCTATACTAAGAACGCCTTTTTTTTTCTTTTACTTACTTTTTATTGCACCCCTGTAAGTCTGCACTAATTGAAATATGGGCATCACTTAAATGCAAGAAAAGAGAGTGTTTTAAATACGGAAAATTGATTTGTGAAGTGTTCTTTGCACACCCTGTATCTTAGAAAATACCTACGTTCGAGATGGCTATACGTTTAAAGCTCCGGACACTCTTTTAGTGGCACCCTGTATAATAGTGCAGTGTAACGGGAGTGCAAAATGCTTGAAATTTTCAGTCTTGGCTTTAATTTGGGTAGCCGATATTTATGTATCTTATTATGATGATCTTAAAGGGCCCGCGTTATGAAACTATTGTCAATTACAATAATAATTATTTATTTTTCAGTTTTTAGATATTTTGGAAAAAAATCATCAAAAAGAATCGCTACATGGGAAATTCCATTAACACAAATTTTTCAAACCTAGTTTGAATTCCAGTTTTTCACAAAAAATGTGGAGAAAATGTTCAAAACTGCAGAACTTCAAAAAATCGTGATTCAAAAATAGATGCTGCTTTGTTAACAAATATAATTTTGACAGTTGTAACTGTCAAATTTTACGTTTAAAATTGCTCATTTCTATTGTACGACACTGATAGAGGTCAAATTAGTTTTAAATGATTTTCACGTCATATGTCAATGTGTAAAATCCAACATATTTTAACTGAGAAGAAAATGTGACAGCTGTCAAAATATTTCCCCGGATACGACCAGTTCTTTAGTCGTCAAAAAATACACATTTCTATGACAGATGTCAAAAATGTTTAGGTAGATTTCTTAATATAATAGGTTTGTTCTAGCATGAAATTTCGGACGGTTTGAAGCCACTCCGGATGGCTTCAAACCATCCGAAATGTCATGCTAGAACAAACCTAATACCTATTTCATTAAAATTTTAAATCAATAAAACTCAACAGTTGACATTAAAATTCCTATATGACATATCCTAAATTTTCTAATTATGTCACAGTGACATTTGACATAATGTCACTTAAGGAGAAATAGTGACTGCCTCTCGAAATGAACTTCCAGTTGCGACGAGCCCACCCGGCCTGATGTTTGAAAATACCATTAATATATAATTTTATTTCTTTTCCATTCATTTCTTCTCGAAAGGTTTGTCATTAATTTTTAAAGTAGTCAAATTTGAATTTGATACATTATGTCAAGGTGACTTTTAAAATATATTCCCGTCCTAGGTGGCGGATAAGGCAAAACTTTCCATATATCATCTTCATTCCAATTATTAGAAAAATTTCATTTTTGCAAATCTCTAAAAATATCGTCAAAAATAAAACATTTGACGTAGATTTTGAAAATCTACAAGTGAATGAAATGAAAAATGAAACATTTTTAATTTTTCCATAATATTTAAATATAATGTGCACTGTGCACTTTTGAGAGCTTGACAAGGATTGAATTTTTCCTTGCCCAAGCTGAAAAAAATTCAATTTTCTCCAGAGTCTCCCAAAATATCGTCATAAATAGGAAATTTGACATAGATTTCGAAAATCTGCACGAGGATATTGAGAACTATTAAGTTCTGTCATAATCTTCATATATAGGTACCTCTCTATGCAGTTCCAGCATTTGACATAAATCGAAAAACACTATTTTCATTCTAACTGAAATACCGGAAAAATTTTTAACACTTTTATATAGATAAAAAATTTACACGAGAATACTGAAAAATGTGGAACTTTGTCATAATATTTAAATATAATGTACTGCGCACTTTTCAACGCTTGACAAGAATTGAAACCTTTTGCATATCCAAATTGAAAAAAAAATCCAATTTTCCACGAAAATCTCTGAAAATATCATCAAGAATAGAAAATTTGACGTAGATTTCGAAAATTTACAGGAGACTTCGATTTTTTTCATAATCTTTAAAAATAGTGCACCGTGTACTTGCACTGTGCACTTTTCAGAGTTTGACAATAATTAAACCTTTTCCTTACTCAGATGGAATAAAATCCAATGTTCTGCCAAAGTCTCTGAAAATATCATCATAAATAGATAATTTGACGTTGATTTCGAAAATTTGTACGAAAATACTCTTCTTCTTCTTCACCTGCCATCTCCGGGAGATTGATAATCATCATAGCGATCCTAACTTTGGAGGCGGCTGCTCTGAAAAGTTCGGTTGATGTGCATCCGTACCATTCTCGCAAGTTGCGCAGCCATGATATTCTCCTCCTTCCTACACTTCTTTTGCCTTGGATTTTACCTTGTATCATCAATTGCAGCATTCTAGTTTTGATGGTTTCTACAATCTCCATCTCCTTGTTCACTCTCCTCATAACTTCGTTGTTTGTGATATTTTTAGGATTCTTCTATAACAGCCACATTTCAATAGATTTAAGTCTCTTTACAGTTGCTGCGTTCAGGGTCCAGGCCTCCATTCCATAAAGCAAAGTCGAAAATACATAACACCTTGCTATTCTGATTCTCAGATCCAGCTTCAAATCCCTTATACAGATCACTCTTCTCAGTTTATTAAGGTTTGTTTGTGCCTTTTCTATGGGTATTTTAATTTTTTTTTAGAGTAGTCGTTGGTAGAGTCGATCATTGTGCCTAGATATGTGTAGTTGTCTACCTGTTGAAGAGTCCTGTTGTTAATTGTTAGTCTCATTATTGTTCTGATTTTTTGTTATCTTCATAAATTTCGTTTTTTTGACGTTTATTGTAAGCCTATATTCTATTCAACTATTTTGTTCATTAGTCTCTGGAGATCCTCTAGACTGTCTACTAATATAACTGTATCGTCCGCCTATCTGATGTTGTTAATCGGTGTTCTATTGACCTTAATACCACCTATTTCTCCCTCAGGCGCTTTTTCAGGATCTCTTCAGACAATGCGTTGAAAATTAGTGGGGACAATATACATCCTTGTCTAACTCCTCTTCTAATTTCGATCTCTCCTGACATTTGGTCGTTAATGCGTACCTTTGCCTGTTGTTTATGATATAAATTTGATATGATCCGTTTCGTTTTAAGGACCTTCATTAATTGATCGTGACGGACTTTGTCGAAGGCCTTGTTATAATCTATGAAACATGCGTATATGTCCTGGTTAACGTCCGAACATCTCTGGATTAATACGGTTAAATTGAAAGAGGGCCTCACGTGTACCCAAACCTTTACGGAATCCAAACTGCGTTTCATATCCATGTCCAGCTTTTGGTATATTCGATTGTGGATTATCTTTAGAAACAGTTTTAAAGTATGGGACATCAAACTGATGGTGCGGCGATCATTACATTCTCTAACGTTTATCTTTTAAGAGAGACAAATAAAAGTTGAGAGTAACCAATCGCTGGGTATGACACCCGAATGGTAAATTCCATTAAACAGCTTCACCAGACTGTCCATATGCCCCTCTTCTATAATTTTAAATATATCGATAGGAACTAGTTCATCAGGCCCAGGACTTTTTCCATTCGCTGTTATTTTTAGTGCATGTACTATTTCTTCCTTGGTGATTTCTGGGCCTGTTTTTTTTTGCCTTGAGTGCTCTACGGGCTTCTTTATCTACAATGATTGCCACGTCGTATCTATGGTAGGTATCATTGTTTCCAGAGTAGTTAGTATATGACGTTGTTGCCTATCAACCAGTGACCTGAGTTAGGCCATCTTGTTTCGCTTATTACTAATATATTGATTTTTAGTCTTTTCATTTCTTGAAAAACGTTGTGTGTTTCACCAGGTTGGTGCATACTTTGGACGTTCCACGTGCCAATTATTTTATTTTGTGTTCTCTGATTGTTTGACAAGGGTTTCGCTCGATGACGACCTGAGAGGCCATGGCCAGTAAAGTTATCATTCTTGGTTCGTGATGCCATGATGATTCTACTAGGGATATCCTTAAGGATCTTTAATGTGGTAGTTCTCCCGTGCCTTTCCACCTCCGTATACCGTTGATTACTTATTTGTAATTCCTCCGCCTTTGGGGCTGATTTCTCAACCCTAGGACAATAGGGTACCCTTACCCTTGTCAACTCCTCCACCCCTAGCTGATGACTGACAAGAGGGGATTATTTATACCGGTAATCATTCGGTCGACAGAGCCTCGTTGGTTATCTAGCAGGGTGCACCACGTGCAGGTGAGGTTATCAGTTGGGTTGGGTCGGCTTACCTTGTCGCCATCACCCCTTACACCTCACGAAAATACCTCCCTATGCAGTATGCAGCATTTGACATAAATCTTCATTCTAATTGGAAAAAATGCAATTTTTGCACAAAAGTCTTTGAACACTTTCATATAGATAGAAAATTGTATGTAGATTTTGAAAAACTACACAAATATGTTGAATTACCGATTTTTTCCATGTTATTTCAATATTTAAGAATTGACCTGCGTAGTTGCCAATAAATTGGCATCTGTCCACATGTTGAAGAAAAATCCGTTTATAGGTGGATGGCATAATGATCTTAAACAAAATTAGATAAATTAATAAGCCATCTCTACCTACTTTGATTGGGGCATCCATATACTAAAAGATGGTATAACATGCCCCATCATGCAGTTTGTATATGTCGAAGGGTAAATGCTTTTTGAGGTTAGAATACATTCTGCAATTCTTGGAGACAAAATTGCGAATTAGACGCATAAATATTAATGATTTTACATCTTATAGCGTAAACATGCATAAAAAATTGCATCTACCTCAAAAACATCACAAAATGTCATGAAAACCTGGCAATATTAATTGCCCACATAAACAAGCCGCATGATCATACATGAAAAGTTTTCGAATCCTTTATTATTTATTTTAACCTTAGCTCATTGTAAAACAAAATTAAACATTTACGTAACTAAGTGATATTTTAAATCTATAATAATCGACAAGCTTTATATAGCAAGTAATGGCCGTTTGCACTCAAGAACGACCGTAAACTCAATGTTAGGTAGAATATAATATATAAGTCAATTAACTAGCACTTAAAATTGCCCTTCACTCAACCTTAGAGACAGAAATAAAGGGGAGGCGTAATATCTATTTATGAAGTAACCGCGAAAGTAGCTCAAACTTAAATTGAAAAAATCTAAATTTTTTTTAATCCTCATTTGGGTCCATCCGAGATTTTTTTGGATATTCAAGCAATTCCGCAATTCTTTGACGTTTTGTTTAATTCGATGTGGTAACAGTAGTAAGCATATGAAAATAGTTTTAATTATACAAGGCCAATATAGGGAAATGTGGGGTAATTCAGGCTAGATGTGCAATGAAATGCAAACAACTAGCCATATCGACGTCTTGATTGCGCCTGTAACGTTTTGAAACCGAATGTTAAGTAGTAGTAGATACAATACAGTAGTTTATACATGTAAATTACAGTAAACGTGTACACAGGTCAATCCAATAAGAATAAGCATAATTATCAACAGAACATGTCAAAATTATCACCAAAAGACTATACAAAAGACACTTACTAGGAACAAAATACTGTTGTCTGTACAACATCGAACAGGAATAATTATTAAAATATTATTAAGAATACTACAAACTAAAATCATTAGAATTAAAATTTAGGAGGCCTTCAAAGGAATAGACAGCCTTGTCTAACAATTTTATTATTGTTATTCCAAAATCAGTAGTGGAAGCAGAGCATTAAAAAAAATTCCGGGCCAATACCCAGGGTCATCCTGTCACCTTCTAAAATGCCAGTATGAGGGGACAATATTCTGTCTACCATGCGTATTGTGTTCGTAAATATCCCCGTGAGTCCTGAACATACCCAGGTGCCCCTCACATACATCAAGCACTGGTATATGTACTGGCAAGGCACAGTCAACACTCACAATCCCACAAACGCCCATGCACACACAGTCATGGCGAAATCCCAATTCAGCTATTATTCTTAGAACCCTCCTCTCCAACCTAAAATGTGCCTCAGCCGAATGCCCCCAAGCAACAATGGCATATGAAACATGGCAAAATAAGCTGTCCGAAATATTTCAGCCGAGAAAAATTCCGAAGCACAAAGAGGCTCTTATTGGTTTTTTTTTGCCATGGCATCGACATGCTTACCCCACTGTAATCTTGGATCCAGAACCACGCCCAAGAATTTTACTTCAGATACGTTTGCCACAGACACATCCTTCATTGTGAAAATTACTCTTGTTGTTTTGTCAGAATTAAGTAAGAGCCTGTTCGAACAGAATCAAGCTGCAGCCCTCTCCTGCGCGTCCAGGGACTCATCCAATGACGCTTCCTGCGTATCAGCAAAAAGAGACACTGTTGTGTCGTGAGCAAAGATTGTGTATTTGGCGATTGCTTCATGGCCAGGAAGATCATTGACATAAATCAGAAAGAGGATAGGGCCCAGTATGGAACCTTGAGAAACCCCAATTGTAACTTCACTCCTTGTCGACTGCACCCCAGAGACCCTCACCACCACCTGATACCTGCAATCAAAATAAGACTGTATAAGATCGATGTTGTCAGAACAAACGTTTTATTTCTTTAGCTTTCGAAGAAGAATCTCATGATCGACGCAGCCGAACGCCTTGCTCAGGTCACAGAACAGGACGGAGTTGTACTGCGTGTTATGAAATGGCTCCACTATAGCAGAAACAAGATCCAATATTCCCAAGACAGTACTCTTGTTTCTTCTTAATTCAAATTGTGTGTTACTCAAAGAAATCAACAATGTGGACTGCCATACAATTTTCCAGCACCTTTGATATAATGGGCAAGATTGAAATTGGACGATAATTTTCTGGGGTTGATGGATCATCCTTCTTAAAAATCGGAGTGACACCATGAGGGAAAGATGGCACTTTTAAGACAGATATTTATTAGTATTGCCAAGGGTAAACTCAATATATTTTTCACTGTCTTGATAATTTTTGTATTAATACCATATATATCACAACTAGGGGTATTTTTTAGAACATCAACGATCTCTCTAACCTCATTGAATGTTACTGCTTTAAAACTGAAAGCATTTACTGGTGTTTTAAATTTATCAACGTAACTGAGTGGATCATGTTTGTCTGTGGAATATCCTGTACTAGATTTTGAGCTATATTTGAAAACAAGTTATTAAAATCAACTGGTGGTATATTGTGACTAGTTGCGGAAACACTATTTTTCCCCCTTTGCTGATTGATAATTTGCCACATTCTCTTGGATGGATTTCCAGAATTATGAATAAGGCAGCAATTTTAGTAGAACTCCTGTAATTTCTTCTATATCCCAAGTATGCCTGCTCAGCCTCAGCAGAGCCATACTGATTCATCAGCTCTGGTCACGCATTGCTCTCTAAACTCGTTATTAAACCAATTAATGTTGTTGGAATAGCCAGATCTCATAACATAGGACTTTTCTGGGAAACTCATGAGACATGCATCCTCCAAGACAGAAACAAACTTCTCAGATATCTGATGTGCATCAGTGTATTCATCTATAAAACTACATGATGACCGATCCACAACATTATAAAATATATACAAACCACTTTGTGTAATTGGTCTGCACAACCTCCTAGAGTCTGCATGACCCACAGCACACTCAATTATACATACGCCAGAACCTACAAGCCGTGTCGCCTGAAATATTGTTTATCTAAGACCAAGACCCACCAATATCCAATACATCACAGAGCTGGGTTGTTTCAAATCTATCCGTATTAAAATGAACATTAAAATCGCCCGCTATTATCAGTTTCGCGCTACTTTTTAGACTGGATAAAATGATCTCGATCATGAATAAAAATGCCAAAACAATAACATTCGACAACTCCACATAGATAGTACAATATTCTATACATTTATCAATACTAGGACAATTAATGTGTACTAAAGTAAATTTAGAATTGTTTTTAATTAAAATCAATCTTCTTCCACCTGAGGATTCTTCTCTAAAAGAATAATTTGCTACTTTGTACTTCTGCAGCTGAAAAATACTCAGTTCTGCCTCAAAGCATTGTTCTGTGATACGTATCTATGAATGCCTCAAGCTCACTAGTTTTGTGTCTTGGTGACCTAACATTGATATGCAGGACTCTTATCCTGGGATCAGTAGTTTCGGGATATATTTTGTAGCCATTTGCCGGCGCTGTATGTTCTGAAAATGGTTTGTAATAATTCTTCTAGGCCACAGTGCCTGGCATAGGTATTTGTCACAAACATTCTCCGGAACTATAAGCCTAAAGAACGCCCGTCTATCCGCTTTTGTTTGAATCTTCTCACAGCTACATTTCCTTTTCAGACCCTTACTTCGAAGAAATTCCATAATTTCATTCTTATTTGCATCTGGTGCTAGACCTGAGAGCATAAGAACTCACTTTTTTCGCTGTTTCTAACAGTGCTGTAGTATCACTGCAGCTCCTCAGAGGTACCGGCCTATTTTTTTTTCAAATTGTGATGTTTTTGTTTTCCCTTAAAGCCTCTCTGTTTTTGAATTTCCCATTTTTCCTGGTTTTTTTCATCGTTAACATTTTAATGATGCTGCTTATCTCTACGGACATGTGCTGGGTCCAAATGGCTTACTACATCATTCTCAGCTGGATTTTTTGCACTACCGGTGATTTCTGTGTTAGAAGATGCATTTTCAATGTCGCTAACTTCAATCTGATCAGCAGCGCCATCAAAAGAGGCATCTGCAACTTGCTTTCCTTGAACTGGTGCTGCGGTCAGTGAGCGGGGAATGCGGGGAGGATTGGGAAATGTTTGTTTGCCTTTCTTAGGCGACATTTTCGACGTTTGTTGTAGTGTCGAATTCAGTAGATTATTCTAAATTAAAATTTATCGCCGCGTCTCCATGGCAAGCAGTGGAACGAGGCTGAAATCTTGAAATTGATAATAATAAATCACTAGGGTGGTTTTGGACGATTGTAATATCGAAACCACAACTACATTGTCTCCGTTCGCACAAGCGGACGAGTAAAAGCCGTTGCACCGTCATTACTCACTCTCCCGACTCATATATAATATACTTTATAGTCGAGCCCCATAAACATCCGCGTAAATTATGGCGCATAAATAAATCTGCTATGGCTTTAACGAGCGCCATTGAACGGCTTTTCAAGAAACTCTAAACGTCCATTACAACCGGAGAGATTTAGGAGCTTTTTATGGGCGACCGGCAGGTCGTCAAAAAGCTGTTTTATCGCTTTTTCGGGGCGACGAATAATGAAAATTGGTGTCGAGTTTCGGTCTGAACGTGATTTCGCTTTAGTTTTTGCCTTGCACTAATCGTAAAACCGTAGTAATTTATTTAAAAGCTAGCTGGAGGTTGTTTGTAGTGTATACATGCCTTTGGCGAGCAGCGAAAATTCCGTGGGAATAGATTAAAAAGGGCCAAGCGGCAACAGCGCATCGACCTATTTTCATCACATCTTTTTACTAAAGTTTCTACTTTTTAAAATGGTTCTCCATGACTATTTCGCAACAGACGCCAAGAATTTGTGGGATAATTAAAGTCGTT
>MU183490.1:0-15042 GCA_016904865.1 Pissodes strobi | reverse complement strand
AAAATTTGAAAATAGGTGTGCAAAATTGTGAAAAATTAGTTGAACCTATCAGCATTAAAAGATTTCAACTTTTTGACAAACAGGGGGGAAAATGCAAATATTTAGTACCTCCTCATAACTTTTCCCGGAAAAGTGTGCAAAATTTGAAACATGGTGTGCAAAATTAGTTTAACCTACCAGCTTAAAATTTTTTAAACTTTTTGACAAACGGGGGGAAAATGCAAATCTTTAACACCTCATAACTTTCCCCAGAAAAGTGTGCACATTTTGAAAATAGGTGTGCAAAATTGTGCAAAATTAGTAGAACCTAGCAGCATCAAAAATTTTCCACATTTTGACAAATGGGGGGGGGGGGGGAATTCAAATTTTTTACACCTCATAACTTTCCCCAGAAAAGTGTGCAAAATTTGAAAATAGGTGTGCAAAATTGTGCAAAATTTGCCGAATCGAGTGGCATCAAAATTTTTCAATTTTCTAGTAGACGGGGGGGGGGGGACGGTCAAGTTTGCCCCCCGTATAAAAAAACATCTCTAGTTTAGCTTGTGTGGGTTTGCAAAATTCATTTATTTTCGAAATTTGTTTAATATGGGGGGCAAACTTGATCGACCCGTAGAAACTATAAACTCAACAACAATAATTAATCAGTTTAAAAATCGCCTCGATCGTGATATGATGAATTGGGGCAATGTTTTCATTCACTATATGCTGTGATACCGTTATATTGTGATAAAGAAAGCACTGTGATGTATTTGAAATAATGCAACAGTTTCATCGGCTTGGCCGCTTACTGCTGCCAATCTATAATAATAATAATAATATTTTTTTAAATAATAATTATAAATGCAACACAGTTGGAAAATACTAAATAATATCCAAAATCAAATTTTAACATTGCACAACAAAAAATAAAAGCGATTGTTCAGGTTTGCACATCAAGAAATTAGCAAAAAATAACGTCAATATTCCGAAAATAATTCATTTTTATTTAGAAAATGGCTAAAATTAAAACAAGAAATTACATCAACATTAAAATAAAGTGCGTGTAATTATGATTTGATTAAAAAAAACATGCATGGATGTATACTATTCGTATATTCGAAGTTACATGACGTTATTCGAAGGCCATTGCATCACCCTATCGAAAAGTCATTAATAATAATAAAATAACAAACGATACTTTCTCAGAAATGTTAGCCTTGATAAATTTATGTCGATAGATAAACGACCGTTGTATAGATGATACAAGTAGTTACGGCTTACAAATTATTAATGATATGAGAACGGGAGATTTATCTTCGGGAGTTGATGTGTTTATAGCCCAGAACGCGAGTCGTCGTCTAATAGAAAGACATTATTTATTCGATTGTACAAGAAAGTTAATGGGTTCAGTTGTCAACGATGTTGATAACAATATCTAATGATAAATAGGGCAGACACGCCTCATTTTTTCAGGTTCAAAATAAAAATTATTACAAGAAAATGAGCACATGTTTTTCAATAATTTATGACGAGGCGCAAACCATAGTATATTATTTCTTTATTTTCAGTCCCTAAACTGCCATCTGGGCCCATTTTACTTTTTTTTTAAATCATTTGACTTTAGTTTGCAGGCTACTTTATTAGTACCTAGTTCTCTGTTACATTACTAACTGCCTGACATCTGTCCATCCATATGTTGAGAACAAATCCTTTTATTAATTAGATAAATTAATAAGTCATCTCTACCTACTTTAACTGGTGCATTATATACTAAAAGACGGTATAAGATGTCCCACCATGCAGTTTGTATAAATCAAAGGGTACCTGCTTTTTAGGTTAGAATACATTCTGCAATTTTTGGAGACAAAATTGCGAATTAAACTCGTAAATATTAATGATTTGACAACCTTTTGCGTAATCATGGATAAAAAATTGCATCCACCTCATAAAACGTCCCAAAATTTCGTCAAAACAAGGCAATAATAATTGTTCACATAAGCAGCTGATTGGGTAGGGACAAGCCGCATGATCGCGCATGTAAAATATTTCGAATAATAAAGGCTCTACCACAAATAGCGTTTCATTGTAAAATTGAAATTAAACATTTACGTACATAGGTGAGTTTTGAACTTATATAACAAGTAATGAACATTTGCAATCAAGAACGACTTTAGACTCAGTGTTAGAAGGAATATAATATATAATTCAAGTACCGTTTTCCTAGCACTTAAAACCCATCTTTAACCTTAGAAATAGAAATATAGGGGAGGCGTAATATCTATTTATGAGGCAATCGTGAAAGTGGCCCAAACTACATCCCCCCCCCTCCCCCCCCTTAAGGTTAAAAACAAATTTGCTTTTCATTTCCTAACAATTTCTGCAAAATGTCCCGTACATCATTGAAGCCGGTCTTATCAAAAGAGAATTCATTAGCCTGCTCCACAACACCCAAAAGCTCAAGGGGATCAAAGTCAGGAGATTCCACGTGCCTCTGTAACTCGGGAGCTATGTTCGTAAAGAACCGTAGAAACCTCATAACTAATATTATTGTTTGTAACATCACGATACTCATTGATGATATTCCACATACATTTTATGGGGTTTGTGGAGTTTCTGATGAGATTGTCATTTGAAGGTCTTTTAGCATTTATCAGGGCTGACCGGTATTTTTTTTGTAGGCAATTATTTGAAATCTCAAAACATGAGAAGGAGCCTGATTAAACAGTTCCTTCAAAAAGCGAAGGACCTTTCTGATTGATTTCAACTCATCATTATACCAGTTTATTGTGCGATTTTGGTCTTTACGTTTATGATAAAATCTTTCTGGAAACGAGGCAAGGAAAGCCTGAGTTAAAACATTCTCAAAACAAGTACATCTTTCATCCACAATCATATCCTCATTTCCCAGAAATCCCCAATTAATAAGTTCCACATACGAATAGAAGGCCATCTTACCTGCAAGTGAGATAGGTCTGCAAATTGATTTAGAAGAGGTAGGTTTACTCTGCCTTTTAGACAGAAGAAATTCTACCAGTTGCCCAAGATAATCAGAAATAGCAGAGTCAATAATCGATACCTCAAAATTATGTTCATCTAAACTAGAGAAAACATTGTCAAGGCATCTACCTTGTTTAGTAGGAGCGTTAACCATCTGAGATAGACCAAAGGAGTTTATAAGATTACACACTGCGGTGTGTCCCCATCAGCCAAAAGGACATGGCTGCCCTCATGAAGCAAGCTTAGCGTCCCCTCAACAGCATCCAAGGACACTCGAAATGATCCAGCTGGAGACCTGTAGAGTGAAATAATATAGAGCTTAAGATCTTTTATGTAAACACAACACATCTCAATAGCCATCTATATAGATAAAGAGTTGATTTCATGCACAATTGTAAAATTATATTTATTACTAATTAAAATAGCAGATCCTCCTCCGTGGTGATTTTTCCGGCGGACTGAAGTAGTCATCCTATGTTCCGGCAGGATCTCAGGTTCCGAGAGCCAGTACTATCTAAAGCAAATGAAGTCAGTTTCCCTGTCTATAGGAAAAGCATCCAACTCGTTCACCTTGTGTCTGATCGATTATATGTTGATGTGGAACAATCGAGTTAGGTCCTTTGGCCTCTTGTAGAACCTTGATGCCGGTACTGCAGATCCCGAAAATGGTTTATCAAGGTTCCCACGGGCCACAGGTCAACTGCCATGATTTGGCGCTCGTAGTAGACATCTTGTTGATTGACAATTTTCTTCAAGAGTCTGTGTTTTAAGAAATTTAAGAATGTCAGATTCCTCAGTACTTGGTTCAAAATTTGATATGTACAGCCAAAATGGTCCAGACAGCAGGCTAGTCTGGGCCATTTTTAAAATTGTTTGCTCAGTATTAGTCCCAAATGTAGGTGGGGGACGAGTAGATAGCGAGGGATGATCGAAAAACGTTGATTTTTGCCAACTTTGCTGAAAAACGCATTATAGTGACTTTCAATCGTCGGTCACAAGGAAGCAACCATTCTAAATGAGAAACGTGTCATTAATAACAATTTGAAAATTTTATAAATAATTTCGCCCTGCCACTGCGCAACTAAAATTTGTTAATCTTTAAGCTACAAAAAAATAAAAAACAAAATTGTAAGGTTTTTTATGTAGTTTTTGCACACCTAAAGAAAAAAAAACAAAAATTGTATAGTATACAGGGTAGATCAAAAAGAACCATTTTTTAAAATCTAGCCCGCATTTTTTATTCGGTTTTTCGATTCTACCTAAAATTCTAAGGATTTTTAATGAAACACACCATATGCCTATTCCTAATACTTTAGGAGTTATTGACAGTTGAAGACGCTATTTTTTAATTATAATAATAATTCTTTAATCATTTTTAAAACAGAATATACAAAAGCACTACTCGAAGCAAGGAGGTCGAATTGAGGAAACTCAATATTTACACCTCAATGACTTTAAAAGCTAAACAAAAAAATATATTCTTAGGTGGCTGTTGCCATAAAAAAATAAAAGAACAAACCAAATAGCGACTTCAACTGTCAATAACTCCTAAAGTATTAGGAATAGGCATATAGTGTGTTACATTAAAAGTCCTTAGAATTTTAGGTAGAATCGAAAAATCGAATAAAAAATGGGGACTAGATTTAAAAAAATGTTTCTTTTGGTCTACCCTGTATACTGTACAATTTTTTGTTTTTTCCTTCACGTGTGCAAAAACTATATTAAAAACCCTACAATTTTGTTTTTTTTATTTTTTTTTTAGTTTAAAAATTAACAAAGTTAAAGTGGGGGGACATTATGGGTGAATACCCTGTACTAGTCTCTAACGAATGAATTTGCTATATTGGGCCATTTTCTCGTATTTGTAGTGTTTTGTTTCATTGTGGTACGGAATCGTCTTTTTGTTATGTTTTGTAGATGACAGATATACGATCTCGATCTATAGAAGATGGATGAAGTGTTTTATTTACGGTAAAGGTCTGTTTGGACGACAGTAACGAGAAACGTCTAATTAGCATGATCCATAAGAAGCTGGATGATGAAGAGTTTGTTGTAAAAGTAGCAGAGGAAGATGCTGGCAAACTCATTGTTACGAGTGGTATTGACCGATCACTGATTTATCCATCTGTGATAATTTTTGGAGATGACACTGGCCTCATGGTCCTACTCATAGCATTAGCACCTTCCACCTCAAAGATTGCAGTAATGAAGCCTGCGAAGGATGCAAAGAAAAACACTTTGCACTCTCCTAGGAACTTCAACTGTTTGGATATCGAACATCCTGTTCCTGCATCTTTTCAGTGAGTCATCATTATACCTTCAGGGAAAGTTTTGCAAACACTTTGGAAAATAACATGGAATTGCACGACGATGTGCTTATCTTCAAAAATAACAATGCTTGTGTTGACGAGATAAACGCTGCTGGGCAAAAAAATAGGCATTTATGGTAACCCTCGAGGACACACCTCATTAGACGACACAGGTAAGCTACGACCTGTTTGCCAAAGCAGGAGCCAAAACGAACATGAAGTTCCCCCACTCAAGCTGCCGCTCGTCAACATACTCTTCGAATATACCATCAGGTTCAGGTGTCGTTGGGACAGGCCAAAGATCTCTTGCAGTGAGGATGGAAAAGAACAAAGTACGGCCTACAGAAGTACCCAACAGCGTGCCCTGCAAGTATTCTACGAGATGCCGAGGTTGCTGCAGTTGCTGGAAAGCAGAAACAAAATGTTCGGAGATCTGCTTTGAATGCAAGAGACACTCATGCTACAACAAGAATTTCCATTTTCTCGGTATATACTTGACCAAATATAAAAAGATACACGTTGAACACATAATGTGATACTCTATTACTTTATTTCTATACGTTTTTTCATTTAGAATGATCGTTCTCTTCTCTCTTAGTGTCCAATGAACCAATCAAAACAATAATTAGCTTTGCAACACTTTTTTCCAAGTGACCGCCTTAATAAACCATAATTTGATTGGCCTATCTGTCCATACGTTGAGTACAAATTCTTTTATAAGTGGATTGTATAATGATCTTAAAAAAATTAGATAAATTAATCAGCCATATCTACCTACTTTGATTGGGGCATCATATACTAAAAGATGGTATAAGATGCCCCACCGACTTCTACCTGTGTGCTCGACAGAGTAGGACCTGACTGGCGTTGCAGGAATTCAAAAAAACGCTGCGAGATTAAAACTTCGAATATCGCGTACATCCTTTGTGATTGGAATTTAAACTTGCTTTTCTGCTGTTATTAACACAGATTAGTAAAAGTTACTGTATTTTTATATTTTATTAAGTTTCGGGGACGGATCCCCGGATTGTGCCCGGTAGCATGGCTTCTTCTGAAGCTGTTGAAGACGTATCTCATCAGTTATCAATCGATTCAGACGGCGACAATCAAATCGCAAGAACTACCTCGGAATGGCTTATAAAACAAATAAAAATGTTTCAAAATACGTGCCAAGATTGCAAAAGTTTGCTGGCAGAATTGTACGGCAACGTAGGCAATAGCTCAACGAATGAGTTACAGCTAGCATTCGAAAAAGCGCAAGCTCACTGCGCAGATGCGCATAAAACTCTTACAAGGACAAAATCGGTGCAATCAAAAACTGACTGTGGGAATAAAAAGACAAAACCAGTTTCCGGGAACGGAACCCCAGTTTTTGGCGATGTAACGGAAGACGACGATACGCTCTCCAATATATCCATGGAGTCCATCCCAGACTCGAACTTGACTGAGGTTTCCATAAGAAATATTAAAAGCAAATCCAAGAGTTTCGCAGAAGTCTGTGTTCAGTGTAGGCTGGATTACGAAAAACTCCGCGATTACGAACCGGGCCATAACGATACACGGAAATTGGTCACGAAAGTGCGCCAGCACTTCAAGGACGTGCAGCCCACGAGATTTAAAAAGCCTGTTATGTCTAAGATCGACACAGGTAAGAAAAACACGGCCAGTCCTACGGGTCTCCAAGGCTCTGAAACCACAAAAAACCCAAGGTCACCTTGACCGGCCGGCAGCAGCCTAGTCAAATGGCACCGCCGCCACCCCCATCTTCTGATCTCCCAACAAGTGGAAATGGAAAGGACGTCTTTAGGACCCCTTTCAAGCAACTGCCCTTCAAGAGAAACTTCAAGGTAACTACCTTAGAAATGGGCCAACCCCCAGTTACCACATCGAACTCGTTTCAACCTCTATCTGACATTAACACAGAGGACGAGGATACGGATGCGGCCAGCGTAGCATCCACCTCTGCCTCTGCAGGGATTAAGCGAAAAACTGCAAACAGCAAGGGTAAGGCCGCCCCTAAACCCAAAGTACAGCCGTTACCCCCCGTAGTAATCAAGGGCCGTCCGGCTGACCCGACAGCTCCGTGAAGATCTGAAGAACATGCACATCACTAAATATCAGTTAAAGTACACGAAAAATTCTGTCATCGTGTACTGCGATAACGCTAATGATCTGCACACTTTAAAACGTACCTTGGTTCAAGAAAGCACCGAATTTCACACCTACGCCGAAACCCAGGAGAAAACGCGTGCGTTTGTCCTACGAGGCCTAGACGGGGACATCCAAATTCAAGACATCGCAGAAGCTCTTCGGGACGAATATAATATAACCCCAAAGAATATTTACCAAATGCGGAAAACATGGACGCCAATGTTTTTAATCATTCTAGGCACTGATTATACAATCCGACGTTTGAACAGTGAAGTGAGAACCCTAATGTGTGTCCGTATCTCATGGGAAGCAAGGCGTTCCGGCAAGCCAGTCTTACAATGTAAGAACTGTCAGCAGTTCGGACATGCCAAATCCTACTGTAGCAGGAAAACCACTTGCAGCAAGTGTGCAGGGCAGCACGATATCACCCAGTGCTCGCAAGACTTCCAAAAATGCGCTAACTGTGGGGGCCCTCACCGATCTATAGACGAGGAGTGTCCTGTATATGTCTATAAATTTAACTTAATTCAAACGTCTGGGACTAAAACCAGACAACCAAATAAACCAGCCTTCAAACCTGCTCCACTGCCAGTTAACCCGGCCTGGAGAGACAAAGCTGCGACATCCAGAGTTGCAGACGGTCTAAGTGGCCAAGGCCTAAGCAATGGCCAACGCAGTGATGACTTCAACAACCAGTTCCCAACCCTTCGTCCCAGAAATACACGTCAGAGCCAGGATAGCCGCCCTGAGCAAAATCAAAATGTACAGGTAAGTGGTGCTGCGCGCAATAGCTCGATCCCTAATAATAATAACACCCATAATTCAAACTCAAACATAATGTCAAATTTAAATAACGTTGTTACCCGCAACTTTTCTCGGCACTTGAATGTTATTCTGACATGCTCGAAGCGTGTCGGGGCGACAAGGCGGAAATCGTCCAAGCCTCGATACGCTTCTTCTCGTATGAGTACACGAGATTCAATATATAATGTTAGTAGTCGCAAGTTGGAACTCTAACAGTATCAGGCCCAAAATGGGCGAGTTCCGTAACTTTATGCATACTTCCAATTTTCAGATTGTTTTTCTCAATGAAACACGTTTGGATCCTAGCTTTACACTAAAAGTTAGGAACTACAATGTGGAGCGATTTGATAGGCGCGATCGAAACGGAGGAGGCGTGGCCTGCTTCATACACAGGTCGCTTCGCTTCAAGCGAGTATATAACGTGCGCTCCGCTATAGAATATGTTAGTATCGAACTGGAGAGCGGCCTGCGTGTGACCGGCTGCTACGCACCTCCGGGTCTCCGCCTCACGGAAAACAATCTCCTTGCTTTACTTCCGCAAAATAGAGTATCCCTGCTAATTGGTGACCTCAACGCCACCCACGCCGCATGGGGCGGTAGAACCAACAGCAGGGGTAGACTACTGAAGGGGATAGTCGAAAACAATCTGGAAATGTCCTACCACAGAACACCGAATCCCACCTATCTTCGCAGTGACTCGTTCCTGGATGTCGCTATAACTAGGGGAGCGATAAGAACCACACAGCTTCAGGAAATGAACACCTTGAACTCGGATCACCTTCCGATCAAGATTGGCCTGTACTGCAGGGTCCATATGACGAGTGACACCGTCATTTCGTACAGGAATGTTGATTGGAGGGAGTTCCGAGCGAGGTTAAACGAGCTAACTGTCGTTCCCGGACAAATAGAGACAATCCAGGAGCTTGAGAATGAAGTTGATAAGCTTACAACTAATATCCAGCGCATCCGAGATGCTATATGTCCTAGGGTTACAATCCACCCTAAGACAGAATCTCTGCCGGAACCTATCCTTGAACTTATAACCTTCAGAAACCGTTTTCGACGTCGATGGCAGAGAAATCGGACAGCAATGGGATCCGCTCAAATCAACGCACTGACGGAGGAGATCAGGGTAAAGATCCGTGAACACCGCGACCAGACATGGCTAGAATATATCAACTATGTCAGTAGGGACGACGGCTCGCTGTGGAAGCTGGCCAGGCGAGTTCGCGGAGGTGGTACGCGAATCCCTGTGATTAAACACCGCGGTGTTGATATCGAGTGATCAGGGAAAAGCGGAAGCCTTCGCTGACTACCTGGAGGGCGTCTGCAGCGGGTCGCCGGATACCCTTCCTGTGCAGGCTCACTGTAGCTCAATTGTTGATATATTCAAACGGCAAAAATACCCCATCCCCCCGGCAGTGTTTGATAAATTGAGAGCCACGCCTGCGGACATCCGCAAAGCTATCTGCCGTTTACCGAGAAATAAAGCTCCCGGCCCGGACAATATTCCGAATATAGTCCTGCAAAATTTACCCCGGAAAAGATTAATCCATTTCATGCATATAGTTAACGCGGTAATCAGGCTGCAGCACTTCCCGAAACCCTGGGAGGCAGCGTGCGTCATACACACCGGCAAAACGTACTACCCCCTGAGCAGTTTGGTTTTCGCGGCCGGCATGGTACCGTCATGTTGGCCGCGAAGATCGCAACTGACGTATATCGCAGCTTCAGCACTAAACAAACAGTGGCATTGTTACTCTTGGACATTGAGAAGGCGTTCGACAGGGTGTGGCACGAGGGGTTGCTTTTCAAGCTACTGGCGAAGTATAACTTCCCGCTTTACCTAGTTTCCCTTATTGTGTCATACCTTGCCGAGCGCACTTTCTTTACCAGAACAAACAAACATTCCTCTGCGAGCAGGCGACTGCGAGCGGGGGTACCACAGGGCACGGTATGGTCGCCGCTGCTCTTCAATCTTTTTATTGCAGATATCCCGTCTCATCCCAGAACCAATAAAGCCCTTTTTGCCGACGATACGGCAATTTACTACCTCGCATCCCCTCGCTGAGGTGGCGAAGTCAAACCTTAGCGATCACATGAACGTGCTTGTTCCTTATTACGAGAGGTGGAAGATATCTCTCAATGCTAGCAAAACCGAGCTAATCGTCATCACGCGTAAACGCAAAGATATCAATGTCACGCCTCTCGTAATAGGGAACACGCAGATACTGCCAAAACCACAGGTGAAATACCTTGGCATTACCTTTTATAACAAATTAAACTTCAACCGGCATATCTCTGCCATCATTGGTAAGAACGAGGGTGTCAAAAAGGGACTGGGCTTGTTGGTAGCGAGCAGGTCTTACCTGAGCCCTGCCAACAAGCTCATCCTTTATAAGAGCATCGTGAGACCAGCGTTATTCTACGCCGCTCCGGTGTGGTGCTCGGTGGCTCGTACTCACAAAAAGAAATTGCAGGTACTGCAAAATAATTACCTAAGGGCGGCGTTCTCCTTGACGCGGCGCGATCGAGCTAGAATCGATGACTTACACGCGTGGTCCGGCGTTGAATACGTCGAGGAATATAGCAGATGTGAGATACGACCCCGAGCGCCCCATCAAACACGGCACGATATACCGGGAAACGACCCTTTTTTACAAGCAGCTAAGGCCGCCGTAAATTAAAACAAAGTGTAAATATTGTAAATACAAACTATTCAACACTTAATTCACTCTCCTACACCCTCAATCGCATTTGAGTTCTAACCACCGAAGCATCCATGTCTCCGCGGCCTGATCCGTGGGGCTCAACTTGTATATTTGTATATAGTAACCATAAGTTCATGTTGTACATATTGTATTGTCCTTTTTAACTTCTGTGACTCTGCTCTACGCGAGCATTTAAGCAAGGTTTTTCCCCAGTTTTCCTTGCAAAACAGACCTTGTAACAAAATTACATAACGTAGAACGCACTCTAACCAATTTTAGCTTCGGCCAACTATCAATTAAGCGACATTGAAGGGGTCACCCAAGTAATGATCGAACAAAGAGCAGCACCGCTTAACCTAGTTATAGATAGCTTACCACCTAGCCCCATCAGGGTATCATGCCCTGTTGGCCAAGACGCTGAACAAACAGCATCGGGCGCAACAACAGGCAATAGTTAGTTAGTCACTAGCGCACAATGACATATCTAGACTAGGCATTGCCGTTGTACCATAGTAATATCAATAAACTTATGTCTATCTGTCTAGATGCCCCACCATGCAGTTTGTATAAATCAAAGAGTAAATGCTTTTTGAGGTTAGAATACGTTTCGCAATTATTGGAGACAAAATTGGGAATGAAACACGTAAATATTGATAATTTGACAACCTTTAACGTAATCATGGGTAAAAAATTGCATCCACCTCATAGAACGTCCCAAAATTTCATCAAAACAAGACAATAAAAATTGTACATTTAAGCAGCTGATTGGGTAGGGACAAGCAGCATGATCGTATCTGTAAAAAATTTCGAATAATAAAGGCTTTACCAACTTTAGCATATAAATAGCGTTTCATTGTAAAAAAAAATAGATATAGAATATAATGGCCGTTTGCACCCAAGAACGACATTAAACTCAGTGTTAGAGAGAATATAATATATAATTCAAGTACCGTTTGTTTAACACTTAAAACTCCTGTTAATTCATCTTTAACCTTAGAAATATAAATATAGGGGAGGCGTAATATCTATTTATAAAGCAATCGCGAAAGTGGTCCAAACTACACCCCTCCCCCCTAAGGTTGAAAATATATTTCTATTTTTCTACAAAATATCAACATTTATTGCAAAATTTAAACATTTATTATCAAATTTTCCTAAAATTTGATATCCTCAGGCGATTAAAAACTGGACTTTTTTGAAATTTTGACTTTTTATAAAATAAATGTGTGATGCTTTGAGCTGTGTTATGCTAACCAAAACTACTAACCCAAGCCTACGTGAGCGTCACGACACTGCGTCTGTACTTTATTAATATATATATTGGATTTTAAAGCTTCTCTTAGCGCTCTCCCGCTAACTAACCATTCCAAGCTAACCAAATCGATCACAAACCAACTACTATTAACTTACGATTGCACGAAGCGCAAACGTTCTTTTGTTTAGTTAATTTTGGCTTAATTTGGTTAAATTTGGCCTATATTAGAGAATGTGGACTAGCATGAGTTGGCGCAAAGCATGTTGATCAAAACTAACCCAAACAAACCAGGGATATTAATACTGGGCTCTTTGGCAACTAACCCAAAGCTAATAATCGAAAGAAACTTACACTAACCCATGCATTAATATACTAGGTATACTTTGGGCGGCAAGTCCTTGCTGCTGACTGAAGTTACCGTATCTAACCATTGATATTGCACATGAAAGAATTTCAACAATTTGTATTGAACATTTATAATATTATCCGATAAATAATTACAAAAAATTAATCCAAAAGATAAAAACCAAGCATCAATTCCGATCCTCGATTGACTGCACTACCCACGGCCCGTTCTAGTCCATCAATACACTCCTCAAATATTCTCTCTACCGTAGGCTTATTTAGGTTTTTCTTTACGTTGCCGCCGTCGGGCCATCATTCAACTTTGATAGATGTGTCAAACGGTTAGACAGGCATTGTTGCCTCTCGAGGATAAATGACGTGAAGAAGCGGCGCGGCAAAACAATCTCTTTTGTTGTTCGGTAATTTACTCTTTTTTCTCTCCCTGATGGGATGATGCTGCCTTCTTTGAAGTCGGAACTATCGATTCCGATATGCTGAGATTAGGCCAAGCATTACACAGTCATTGTGTAACTATTTAAGTTTCAGGCCTAATTCTTCACGAATATCATTTGATAATGAATAATAAAATTAGTTGTTGAGCAGACGACAAGATGTGATTTTCAGTGAGCTTGACATTAGTATTTAGTTTAATTAATGTAGTGCATTTACACCAAGCTATGCACCGAACAAAACCGCATAACCATCACTTTAGGTGCCTGGCGTGGTCCCACAATAGGCCGTCCACAAAAGAAATAATTGTTCATTATTGCTGAGTAATGGTATATTGTTGTGAAGAGTCATTCCCTGATGGATATAATGAAATCTTTAATATAATATTGCCTGTGAAATTAGTTTTTAAGGTCTAAAGAAGTCTGATTACTTACGCACGTCAACCTCTGACGTCCGAACAAATGAGGATTATTCTTCTTTCGCTTTTTGTCGGTTGCGTTTCTTGATTGGCTTTATATATCATAATTTCGGCTGATGAAATATGCGGTCTCTTGATGAAGAAGACTCTCCTTGATTTTTGACAATAACCAACATAACCAACATCTAAAATCTTCAAAACACTACCCCAATCGTGATAAAACCCACTGTTGGTATAAAACGTATTTACTTTATTTCGGTTAATACGGGCCCTTTGTCAAGAAGGTAAACATTTCATGGTGGTCTTTGGATCTTCGGAAGGGTCACGTGTTTTTGTTTAGTTTTTGGCACTTTATGGGGGCCATAAAGCGAATTTTGACTGACGTTGACGGTCGACTAAATGCTTTTAGAAACGTAAATAATTTTCCTTGACAGAATGCACCTTTATTGTCCGATTGGCTTACATTCATGTAATTAAAAACAAACATTCCTTTTATTAATAACTTAGCAACGCGGCATGTAAAATGTAATTAATAAGAAGCTATTGAAAAACTATTCAGAAATGATCATATTTTGGGTTCAGTAATATCTTCTTTATTAACGATCTTTGAACCAATCGCGATCGTGCTTTATGCTCAAACGAATTTGTGCTATTATCTCTTCCAGAGGCGCAGCTAGAGGGGGTAGAAAAGACCATATCCCCTAAGACTCTTAAAACCTAATTTTTTTTATAATGAAATAATATCTTAATTTTATTTTTAATCACTTCCGCCACTGGCGAGCCTTTCAGACACATCACCTTGATGGAAGAGAAAGAGATACCCGTAAATATTGTCCAGTGACGTGCCCAAAGCGCTCGTCATCAATCTATAGGTGCAATTTTTATTATAATAGTGTAAGTTTAAAACGAATTCGTTTCGAAGACATTTAAACTCCGAGTTGGTATTAATGAAAATACGATATTATTAGTTTATTGTTTTAATCGCACTTTTGTATGGAAAATTTAAAAAAAAAATCGAAATATTTTTAGCCATACAACATACAAATTGATTTTTAAAATTTTATGGAAAAATCATATTTTCTGATCCTATACTTATTCTTTCGAACCTGTTGAATTCGAAAATGATCACCGTTTTCTATAGAAACGGTTAGTTTTCAAAATATGAATTAAAAAAATACCTTGAAAAATCGTAATTTATGTTAAAAAATTCTAAAATTTATGAAACAAATAGTAAATTATATGTAGATTTGGAAAACTTACACGAGAATTTGGAGAAATTTCGATTTTCTTCATAATCTCCAATTTTATGTCGATATGCATTTTCTCGTACTTAATTGATCAAAATCGATTATTTTCACTGTACTCAGTCATAAAATACCTAAATTAGATGGAAAAATTTTGAAACTGATGAAATCCATAGCAAATTTTACGTAGATTTCGAAATTTAATATAAGAGTTTTGATACATTCTTCAATTTTCCGGACTCTTTCATTTTGCTGCGCTGTGTATATGTCAATTATTCACCAAAATAGACTGTTTTTATTCTAGCATGAAAAATAGTAAATGATGTTGAAAAATTCTAAAATTTATGAAATAAATAGTAAATTGTACATAGATTTCGAA
>MU183489.1:281724-300905 GCA_016904865.1 Pissodes strobi | reverse complement strand
ACTCTCTAAAGCATAGGTTGATGAGCCTCGCTAATGGTATCAGGATTATATCAATGATACTCTTAAGAGGAACAATACTAAAACCATGCATGTCTCTACTGATTTTGCTCTTCAGAGAAGCACACACATCCCTTGCCTCAACGAAATTCACTTCCTCAAACCTGAATTTCTCCTCTGGTATATTACCTACCATTTGTGTAGTCTGGATTGGATCTACTTCAGTCAACCCTATATGCTTTTGTATGTTATGCACTATATCTACAAAGTGCTTGTTAAGTTTATTGAGGGAAATATTGACATTTGTCTCTTTTTGCTTGACTCCTCTATATTCATTTATTACGCCACATGTATTGGCAGGATTAGCCGCATTTCTGATTAAGTTATTATTTGCCTGTTTCTTGGCATCTTTTATTGCATTTTTATAAAGATATTTGAAGGACTTTATTCTCTCCTGCAGATGAG
The DNA here is from genome assembly GCA_016904865.1 of Pissodes strobi. Taxonomy (NCBI): domain Eukaryota; kingdom Metazoa; phylum Arthropoda; class Insecta; order Coleoptera; family Curculionidae; genus Pissodes; species Pissodes strobi. Next base: position 300,443 of record MU183489.1, on the reverse strand, counting down.
AAGTTGGAAAATTCTTAGTCATGTCATGGAGAAAGTGTAGATGGTTACGCAAATTCTTTAGATCGTCATTAAACCAGTTTATTTTATTATTTGATTGTTTTTTTACGCCTGATTAAAAGCAACCCTCAGTTTATCTATAAAAATGGAAAATTTTGTATTAACATTTGAGTCTGAATTACTTACAAAGGAAAAGTCCGTTCTCTCAACAATATCAAAAAATTTCAACTTACCGCCCTCAATCAGTGGCCTCAGAACCCGTTTAACGGACACATTATCTTGACGGATGGTGAGAGAAGCGACCTCCAGTAATTGGCCATAATGATCCGAGAAGTCGATCGCTAGCATGACCGATGCCCAGTCATCAACACTAAAGTTCAAGAACACATTGTCCAGACAATTGTTGCCTCTGGTGGCTTCCGATATTGTTGAAAAAAGGCCATATGACTCATATGAGCTCAGTAGATTACAGAGATCAGTGCATTCCTTCTATCCCGTGCCAAATCGGACATTGAAATCACCAGCCAACACAACCTTACCCCTCACATTAAAGGTGTTTAAAATGCATTCCAAATTGTTTGAAAATGTGTCAAAACAGCCCGAGGTGGACCTGTAGATAGCTAAAACGTTGATATTTACACCCTTAACGAATACACCCGAGACTTCTATATACTTTTCAATATTAAAGATATTAAAAACGTCCAGTACCCTATATTCAAAACGCGGTGACAGTAGGACTGCTTATCCTCCGCCCCTGTGATAAGGCATGCTGAATATATTGGCAGTGTTGAAATTATTGATTCGCAGGTGAGTAGCTTCCTCATTTGTTAACCAAAGCTCATTAAAGCATATTATATCCAAATCCTTGTCAGCTAAACATGCCTCCACTTCATTGATTTTATTTCTTATGGACTGAGTGTTCAGATGAAATATCTTCAATTTAACCCACAGTTTTCTTTAGTAAGTCCCGGCGTTGCAGGTTGAGAAAATGGTTTATGGGTACTCCCGCTGGCCAGATGTGTGTGGCCAGTGAGCCCATAGTTGGTTCTATGTAAAGGTTCATAAAATAGTTGCCGATGCCTTGTACCTCTGACTGGGACAAGTAAAAGAAGCAACTCCAACAATTGGTGATAGTCAACCATGTTGTTCAGAAGTTTAAATGTGAAGAGAAGCAGTGCATTATTCGTTCTACATTCGAGATTCTTCATACCGCACAGCATTAGCTTGGTCTTATAGGTTAGTCCAGAGGAGGGAAAACGATGTTTGAATAATATACTCTACAAATCTATTTTGCACTTGCTCAAATCGGGTAATTCCGAGGGTAATTCGTACTATAGCAGGGGCGCATTATTTGGAACATTGTGCTCCAATTTTTATGAATCTTGGAATCATGACCAGTGTGTGTTGACATCAGTGCTTCTTTTCTCTGCCTTGGTACACCCAATTTAAATAATGTTTATCCTTCTTAGTAATTATTTTCTCTCAAGTGCAGTCAGCTCCGAGATTTAAACTTTCTAGGTAACTCATGATCTGGTCTGCTTCTGTTTTAGGATCCAAGCCAGAAAAAAAATCCAAGCTTGATTTGAGTTTCTATTTTGAGCAACCGTAAGAACGTTTACACTTTTTCCGGTTCCTTGAATTGGTTCAGGCCTGGAGTTATAGATTTCTTTGCCGACTCCAGATCTTGATTTACGTTTTACAAGAGTCCAGGCGCTATCCTGTGTTTGGGACTTATCCAATGGCAGGGCTGCCGCATCTTTTTCACATAAATCTTTTTTGTCTTTAAGATTTTGATATGAGGTTGTAGTAGACTCCTTGTCAAATTCTTTCTTCTTTACAGCAGTATGGGCTTTCTCTCTTTGGATTTCTTGGTCGTCACTATTATCAATGATGTTTCTATAGGGCAGTGTTGCCGCATCGGAGAGTTGATGATCCGGATTTGCAGTATTTGGGATTTGAGTGTGCAGAGCCGCATCTGTCGTCTTCTCCGCCATAATTCCGGTTATTTCGGTTTCTGTTTCGAAAACATTCGAGAATTCCGTGATTGGAACGTCATTGTTGCGTTGCAATCGACACGACATACCTTAGGAGGTTTTGCACATTCCTGGAATTTTTCAGCTGTTTTCATGTTATATTTCTTTTCCATTTCTTCAACTTTCTCTTCAAGAAGCTTTTTGATCTCGTCCAGATGAGCATTCTTCTCCTTCAGACCACTGATAATTTCTCTTAAGAGCGAGATTATCTCGCAATCGCCTATGTCCGATTCTGAGGTTATGGTATGGCACATACGAAGCGCGTTTTATCAATACTTAATTATTACATCGTTTGACCAATCTCTCGACGCACATGAAGCATGGTAGGCTTTTCCACACTTACTACATACAACACTACTAAACTTTCTCGTTTTGCAGCACTCAAATGCGACTTTTTCAGCATCGTTAATAGAACGCTTTCTTGCCGGCGCCATCTTTTTCGAATATATTTATTCACTGGCAAGCATGTGATGTTATTTGGGAAATAATTATAGAAATTTACAGCAGATACAGTAAAGTTCCTACCGGTAATAGATAGCCTACGAAGTAAAAACTTTTGGTGCGTTTAGCTCACTTTTTGTTCTTGGGTAATGAATGAGATTGAGCCATCACGCGTGACGCGTCTGACTCTGCGATGTGACGCGGCTTACGTCGGGACATAGGCCAAGCGAGAAAAAAACATTAACAGTCAGACGCGTTCAGTACTCATCTTCGGGGTAGTGAATGAAAATGAACCGTCAGGCGCCACGAGTATTGCTCGGCTATCGCTCATTCGAGTAAAGTCAGCGTCAACTTCATTCTTCTCCATTAGAGCGGAAATTTGCGTTTTTAGGCAACACTTGAGGACCGCCGACAAGTATTTTTTTCCGGCGAGTATATTTGTGAAAAATGGGTTATTCTGGGTCGTTCTAGCGCCGCAAAAGTCACGATGATCGAAAAAACGGAAACGACAGATTGGGTTCGAGAACCTATATAAAAAATTGTAGAAGAAACCATGATGCCTTTTACACAGGATTAGCTACTTGAATTTAAGCTTTTCGTCATTTCGAGTTTTGACACGACATGTATTTTATTACTGGAAAACCGAATAATCTGCAGCAAATTCTCATATTTTAAAGTTTCCGCTTCTCTCGTGCAGCCTTAAGCACACACCGTTTTTTTTTTGTTCATTTGAGGTTTCATATGAATGGACATTATCGTGTGTTATTGCCTTTAAGGTATTTTTAGCACTGATGTATATATACATATACTCTGAAGATATTTAGCTGTTTAAAATGTTCCCTACAAGACTGCTTCTGAGAGAGTTTCGTCATGACTCTTATCGTTCGCTCTTGCTGTTTAAAGCTAATTGGCCAGTCAGTCGATTTTATCCAGAAAAAAATATGGGCCAGTTTCAGAATTTCAATAGAGGAATAATTTTGAATTTTACTATATAATTTTGAGGCTATTTTAATAATATGATATTTAAAAGACAGCCCTTCATCAATATGAAGGCCCAAGAACTTCACGGCATTTTTATCCTTCATCTCCATGCAGAAATAAATGCGAACATGCTGTCTTGTCAATTGTCATAATTAGCATTATAAGATCCTTTACACAAATAGTGCACTAAATAAAGATCGGCCTTTCCCATTGGCCGATCCGCATGGCCCTCCGCTCGCTTCGCTCGCTACGGGGGCTCAAGAGAAGGATACTAACCAGGTGCTAACCCAATCTAACCCAAGACATACCCAAAATCAAGGAAAAAAGCTGTTTAGAAACATAATCTTAAAAAAAAAAATAAAAAAATGCGTCGGGGTCCGAACCCGCTTTTTCCAGGTGAGACCCAACGATCTAAACCTCTACACTACCAGAGCTCTTGATAGAAATTGATTGCATCACGCAGACATATCGTAATACGAGATGGATCGACCAATAGGAGAGGTCGATTTTTACATAGTGCACTATTTGTGTAAAGGATCTTTAAATGCTCATAATTATATGGCAAAACGTTAGAATGGAACAATAGCCATTTTTTACCGCAGTATCATCAGCGTATACTGAATATCATTAATGTTCCTCAAGAAGTAAAATAAATCATGAATATAAATAATCAAAATAATCGATCTCAGGCACGCTTGCGAGAATTTGATGGCCTGATGAAAATATGTCATTGTTGTGTGTTCTGAAAGGATTTTAGGAAACTATAGACATTACCCCTCACCCCATAATAATTAATTTGTGTCAATAGGGTACGATGACAGACACAGTCGAAAGCCTTTGATAAGGTGCAAAAAGGGCGAGGCCTCAAAACCTTGACTATGTCCGTAACACCAAGGCATTACTCGTAGACAAGTTTTTCCGAAATCGGAATTGCGTTTTACTTAGATAACCACTCCTTTCTAAAAATTTCATAACTTTACATGCAACTCCCTAACTATTTCTTTACCTAATTTATTGCTAAATTCGTAATTCATTTTCTGGGTAGCTTACATAGATGTCTTCTTCAATGTATTGCACCATCCATCATTAAATGTTTCGAGAAATTCCAGGTGATGATCTAGTTCATCTTCCTCCTTCCTGTGTAGATTCTTGTTGATTTCCAGATCTCGAGGCTATTTTAAACACACACCACCTACTTTAATGCCATAGCAAGTATTTTAAAGTTAAAAAATAAAATCTAAATATTTTTTCTTGTTAATCTCAAAATATACGGAATCTAATTAATTAAATTATCATCGGTAATATGTATGTATTTTCAGATATAAGTAAATAAAATTAAAATAGTTTGGGTAATGAAAAATAAATTGTCTTTGCTGTTTATAAAGTTTGCAGTCAACATTTTTGGACTCGAGTTAACCACCGATTTGGAAAAATTTCATCCAAGTACTTTCGAACATTTACACCAAAATGTGGTGGTGCGTCATCCTGCTGACACCATATTCTTTCATGGAGAATATCTGGATAACCTTCACTAGGAAACATAACTGCCAATGCAGGTATTAAATTGAATGAGACATCTAAGTAACGCTCAGCAGTAAGATTTTCGTCAAAGAAATAAGGTCCTAAAATTCTGTTCTTTATCCACTGTGGATTTTGATCAGACCAGAATCTATAATTATGTCTATTGACCATTCCATTTAAAAAATATATAGCCTCGTAGGAGAAGATAATTTTTTAATAAAATATATTATTTTTATCACATCTTGCCATCATTTTTTCCTATCCCATCATAGTCATCCTCAAGAAGTTCCTGTACGACATGCATTTTATATGGATGATAATTCTGGCTCTTTGATAATCGCTGTACAGAAGCTCTACTAATATCGTTATTAAGCGCTAAGGTATTAGTTGAAGAATACAGACTCGTTTATTTTTTTTTCTTCTTTGAAAAAAGTTGTTTCTGCTCTTGCGTGTTCATCTCTCCAATGGAGTTCATAAGATAACAAAAAAAAACACCCTTTATTGTAGACCTTCTGGAGTTAATTCGTTGCAGGCTTCGATCAGTTTTTTCAATTCATTATAGGTGAAAAAAACTCCTGATTCTTTACATTTGCCGTCGATACCTTGTACATTTTTTCTTTTGGGATTTATTGCATCTCCGGCTGATTTAAATTAATTTGCTCGAAGGGATTTATTTTAATATTGTAGTCATTAAAATATTTCTCCATCAACAATTTCGCCCTAACATTCCAAATACATTTTATTTTTCGTCGCAAAATAACATAAACTTCCTCCAAATACCGTTCTTGGCTTTTACTTTTATTTTGGTTCGGTTCTCACTATATTTTCATCGATTTCATCTTGAATTTCACTTAAGCTATAAAAAACATCGGATGCTAGGAACTTTGGTGTCTCTTATTTACAACACAAACAAAACAGATTTTGTGATGTCAAAATGATATTATTGGTTAGAAAGGTGGAAACACCACGTTGCCCAGACAGCATAATATACCACTTGTCTTATGGAAAAATTTGTGCGTGGGTGAAATATTCGTGTAAATATTTTAGGTATATTGTTTAACTTTTTTAGATCCAAGCTGCGTTGAATGGGAAACTATTCCACCAAATTTCGAACCGTCTCCACCGAACTGTTGTCCTGAACAAGTGAGATGTAAGAATAATGGGTCTTGCTTACAGGATGGAAAACGCTACAAGAATTGGGAACAACTACCTGTTAACGTAACCGGATGTGAAAAAAGGTTAGTTAATTGTTTCATTATTAGTAGCAAATAAAAATAGCTCAGGTATCATCAATAAGATTATATCTTTTCATTTTCTCCCGTTTCGGATTCACTAAACTCCAAATGCGCTAGGCATCAAAGGGATTAAGCTCTGTTACTTTCCGTGTTATGGGGTCCTTTGGGATGGCGTTTCTGATGTGTCTGATCTTGAGGAGTTCCGATGAATTTCCGAACAACTCGGTCAACAACTTGGTCGAAAACATGACAGCTTTCTAAATGGATTTGTACAGGTTTTTAGGCATCAGAGGGATTAAGCTCTGTTACTTTCGTGTTATGGGGTCCTTTGGGATGGCGTTTCTGATGTGTCCGATCTTGGGGGGTTCCGATGAATTTCCGAACAACTCGGTCAACAACGCGGTCGAACACATGACAGCTTTCTAAATGGATCTGTACAGGTTTTTAGTCAGTCCTAACTTCTCGATATTTCTTGACAAGCGTTGCGGCGCAACAAATGTTGCAACGTTGAAGGATTTGTTCACGAGAGTGACATCTATCCAGTAAAGTCAGAAGGTATAGTTTTTAGGACTATTGGAGCATTGTATTTTTAATAAGGAACCCGATCCTGGATGTAAAATCCTAGAATGCTGGCTAGGTCTAATGCATGATCTTGGCAACATTGTTGGGTATATCCTTATATTCCGTTGCAGAGAAATGCTGTACATCCTGCAGCGACGTGCTGTATGAAATCCATTGTTTGGCATCCATATCTGCGCTTATCGCTCTCTATTTGGGGATCATTGACAATGTATTTTAAGTAGTTTCTTGTGGAAACCCTCTAATCTTAAATTGGCATTAAAAACCCTGACATTTCTGGGAACAATCTTCCTGTGGCCAACCAATGGTTCAACGCACATCTGTCGAAGTGTTTCTGCATAGCCTCATTCGGATTCCTCTCATGGAGTTACATTTCTCGCAATGTCTGCCAATTTCTTCCATCGTCAAGTATTGAGGCTTGGGACATAATACACAGAAGCATGGAAGTCGAATCATCAGTGGTACATATAGTTCTATGGAGATCCAACTTAAGCTTTCGTTAAAAATAAATTTGGAAATTAGTAATCTGATGATCCTAGAGGAAGGAGCTTTTAGGGTGGTGGTTTTGCGCCTTTGTTAGCAAAGTTATTAATTTGCGTTGTAACTCTTGGATATCGGTTTTTGCTTCAGGACACAATGCCAAAAAAATGTCCAAGCCCCGAGCAAGCGTAACTGTTGTTTGCTCTAAAAAAGATTTTGCGGTTCAGCTGAGTTTTTAACAGTTGCTTAACCCTCCTCTCAAATTCAGATATTATTTCCTTTTTCATCAACTGATCATTCATCTTCCGTGATTGCTTCATTCCCAAATATCTATAGGTTTCGACCTCCCGCATCGATTTAATTATCTCTTCACTCGTAGTACTGAACCTGTCCGCTTCCAGCTTTCCACGCACTATGTTGATAATGCGACATTTGGCAATTCCAACTGCATCTGAATTCCTTTTAGCAAACATTTTGTCCAGCTGTCTCTTCGTGACTCCCATTAGCGTTAGTTCATCCATATAGAGGAAGTGATCCAGTTTGAATGTTGTCTTATTATTTTTTTTAATATTAAATCCATATTTGGTGGAGTTCAAAAAAAGGGGCTAAGAGCAACTTAGCGAATCACCCTAAAAGATCCTTTTTATGCTGCTAATGTCGGTCTTCAGAGTAAATTATGAACTTAATTTGTAATTCTGTGCGCCAGGTTTCCGTGTCTGAGTAAATCAATTAAGCTTGGGCTTTTTTTATATATATGAGCCAGTCATGTGGAGCTAAGTCAGAGACCTTTTTGTAGTCGATATAGACTACAAATAAATTTCTGTTCTTGTACGATTGGTTCTATATAACGGCATCAATTATTATTTGTTCTTTGCACCCCATTAAATGCTTCGTGCATCCCTTCTGCTGCCGTTAGGATTCCGTCCTGCATACAGTGCAGTATGAATTCTTGAGCATTTCCGGAAGTTAAAACCTTATACAGTATGGGCGGGCAATTAATCGGTCGGTATACTTGGATGCATCAGCCTTATTACTGGAATCTTTAGGCAGTAGGTAAATTACACCCGTCCAAGAATGCAGGCATTATAGAGCCTGGCTAGAATCTCATTTACGAGATCAGTTAGTTTTTCGAGTGTACTCCAAAGTTTTTTATCGAGAAATTTGCATGCAACTCACACTCACGCAACTCCCGAATTATTATTATTATTATTATTATTAAGCAGTGTGCGCATTCTTATATAAACTTTTATAGTTCTACTCAAGGATTTAATTCCTTATTAAATCCTTGGTTCTATCCATTAGCTTCGAATTGCAACTGTATTATTTTCTTTATAACACACGCATTTCAAGTTTTAAAATGTTCTTCCACTAATAATGTTTAGTTAACAACCCTTAAGCACGCAATACAAACTATGCCAGTTAATCTTAGAAACGAACTCTTATCTATGATGAAAACTTGCAGATGCTACTGCGAGATGGGCAAAGTGGAATGTCAAAACACTTGTCCCCCAGTGCCAGCATTGCCACCACCAAACCTCGCCTGTCCTGCCAAAGAAGCCTCTCTTCAACATGTCCCTGATGATGATTGCTGCATGTATTGGGTCTGTTTGAATCACAAAAACCAAGGTATGTGATATTTAACCATTAAAGGATTCTCGGAGGACCTAATAAGGTTCTTTTAGTATAGGAGGACAATTTTTATGTAATCAACCTTGCCGTGAACAAAATGCTCACTTATTATACAGTCGAAAATTTACTTTGGCAGATCTTTTAAATATTCACCCACAGCAATTCATCGCTGAAATAAAAGAAGGCTTTTCTACTAAATCTGGTCTATAAGGTGGTACAGAGGTTCAGCTTTCTTAAATATTTTATTTCTTTACATGTTTTTGCTCTGACTAAATAACAATCGTGCACACAACATAGTTTCAAAAATTACTTCTAGATCGCCTCATTTCTGTAAATATTTAACGTTAATTGGATTATGGCAACTAGAAAATGTTAATATTTCACTTTTGATGATATGATAAAGCACCTTAAGACCAAGATGTTCAGATCTCTATAAGATAGAGTTTGCAGTAAAAAAATTTCAAGTAATATGAATACAGCAGCTATCACCCTCTTCAACGGGACGAAAGCGCGTATATAACTAAGAAAACGATCTTATTGTATTGAAATTACTACATATTTCTGTCGTTTATCATCTCGCTAGCAAAAACTATATCTGAAGAAATATATACGAACTGTAATAAACTAAATTGTCTCATAGTTGAAAATAGCTGAAATTTTGCTTCAAAATATCATGATCTTTTGTGCATTGAAGTTCGTTTAGTTCGGCTTATTCGCAGAAGAATTTAAATACTGAGTCTGATCATAGCGAGATAGATTACATAAATATTTGTCTACATATTTATTAATTCTGTTCAATTGCGGTGCTCTTCAATGCTTTGGACTGGTAAATATCTTCTACAGTATAATCAATTTAATAGTTTTGGATGTATAGAAAGAGTAACCTACGAAATCCCTCCTTAGATATTTTAACTATGAAACTATCTATTAGTTTTAGTATTTACAGGTTCGTTTGCGACGACGAAGTTTCAAGGCATATATCTTATGGTATATTATACGATTACTTATTAGATTGGTACTCGCGAAGCAACCAAATGTAATTTCATTGTTTAATGAAAATGCGAAACTAGATACATTTTCGTTTCATTTTATCGGAAATATATTTCACAGCTTTAAAATATATTTTATTTATGGAAATGAAACTTCTTTACACGCATTATACCTGGAGAGAAAACTGAGGAACGTGAACGCGAATGTAAACGTTACAAAATGTGTAATAAACCGTTTGAGTTTTAGTTTTAACGGAATCGCTATAATGTTTATAACATGAGTTGCTTTCATATACATGAAGTTAGGATTTCGTTTTCAGAATTTAAAAGAAACCGTACGTTAAGCGCACCAGTGTTTGACCGGTTAAGGATTTTTTAATGGCAGCGTTTGACCGAGCCATATTATTTTTCTTGTAGATACATATACATTTAAATAAAATAATCAAAAATATGATCAAACATACATACATGTTATCCATTTAAAGTTACTTACCCCACATATTAAATATACCAACATAAAGTAGTATACTTAAAAAATAAAAAGAAAACGGTGTTTGCCATTTAGACTTTGTTCACTTTGATTACATTAGTTGACAGAAATTATTTAATCTTTGATCATAAAGCTGTAGAAAGTTTTTTGAAAGTAATAGTTTGGTATATTTATTATTGTCCGTATTATTTTGTTTATTAAAAAATGATTTATCTGTAATTTTTAAGAGTTCCAAGTTGATAATGAAAGAACATTATATTTTAAACAATAGAAACGAAGATTTTACAATCGTTTTTATTATTTTTTTTAATGCATGCAAAAAACAACACACGAACCCCTTTTTTAAACAAAATAAATCAACTTCTTTGATTAAAATTAATTTTGGTTAAAACTGCAAGAAGAATTAAATAACAAGTAAACTTATTAAAAAAATATCTTTGGACATCAAATAAACAAAAAATTAAAGGCAAATAACTTAACTAATTTAAAATATGGCTAGAAGATAATATGTTTACTGAATTAATATCACATATTTCATAGATTCCCCCTTATTATAAATGGTTTGATTTTTGGATTTTTTTGACAAAGTCTTTGGTTAAGCCATACTACGACACATTATCTCGCTCTGGCCATTTCCAGTTTTTTTCCACTGGGTCTCATAGCCTTAACTTTTATTTATCTTAAATGTTAATCTAAAACTTCGTCAGGCGACTTAGAACCATTATAGTTCACAATAGTGTACTCTCCTACTTCCACAATACTATCTGTTTTCAATTCTTGTTGTGACGTTTTGTAATATCTGGCTTCGAGTTAACTTTTTTTAATTCTTATTTGTTTTCTTTCTTCTTTCGGCTTTTCTTGCAATTTTTGTCTTCCTTTCTTAGGTGGTAATGTTGCCATGCCAGGAATGATGCAACCAACGCCAACGGTGGGAAGGTGTTTTCGTTTAACACATTTAATATGACTTTTATCAGGCAGGTGTTGGAATATTTTGTTTGTTTCATTCATTATTTTTGAAGTGAAACTTCTTTAGCGAGGGTAAAGTCAGAAAAAATGAAACGCTTATCAAAGTGAAACGCTTATCAAAGTTAAAACGGCTATCAAAGTGAAACGCCCCTTTAATTAAGCATGTTCCAGTATAGCTAGAGGGTTGAAATTTTCAAGACATGTAGTCGTACGTCAGTTTGGCTCTAGTCGCATAATGATTGGCTTTGCCTCTGTAGGTATGACCATTTCTGTTGTGATTCTGTTGTGTTCTCCAGTTATTGTCTTGTCCGTTGTACTGTGCGTTATTTGGACGATAATTACCTCGATATTTTTGATAATTACCTCTATTGCCTCTTTTAAATGGCATGGCGTTTCTGATTCGGTAAAGTGGTCTTGTGTATCGCACTGAGTTTGTTGTTGTCTCGTAGTTTATATTTAAGAACTTAGATAATGCCTCTTGGCAGTTGCTGTTTGTTCCGGCTTCCATGACTAATTTAGCTTTTTCAGAAGTTTAACTCGTTATTAGGGCCTTAACTGTTGCGTTTGTAGCGTAGGTTTCGGATACTGTTACCGGGACTCCTTCATGGATGTATGCTCTCTTTATATGCAAACCTAGAGTTATCTTTGTTGCTCTGTTTGAGGCCAAATAGTTTTGCACTGATCATTTGTGAGCTTTCTACCCTAATTCCTGCTTTAAGTTTGTCTATTATTGAAGTTAGGGTGTCACTTGCTTCTACTAGGTCTCTGGCTTTCCCAATTAGTCTTATCTTTATATAGGCAACTGCATTGGTTTCGTGGTTTTCGGCATTTACTTGTAGGAGCGTAAGGGCGTCAATGACAGTCTGTAATTTGTCGGGTGAGCCATCGAACTCTGCTGGGAAAATTTTGTTTGCTAAATTGAAAAATTCAACGTTTGTCATAGTCATTTTGCAATCTGTTTGCGTATCCTCTTCTGATTCTGCTTCTTCTATGTCCTCTTCCAATACTTCAGGGTCAATATATTCTATACACGAGGTAGGAATCTTATATAGGGCCTTCAACACTTGATACGCTCTTATTACTTTGTCCCTTTGAAGTGAAAACTTTAAGTACTTGCTCATGGTTTAGAGTTTTGTAAACTGAACGAACAACTTTGATAAATTTATTGTACAAGTTTAGTAAGTTATCACGAATTTCTGTTTTAATACTTTCCGCTTTCGGAGTCTGTTTTTTAAGAATTCTCTTTGATTCATTGATAATAGCAATTTTTATGTCCTGTATCCCGGACAAGGTCTCTTCCCACTTTATATCGTTCATAAAATAAAATTACTAGTATTGCGAGGATACTATGAGTTATGAGGTAAAATGGTTAAATAGGTAAATACTGTGCAACAATGGAGCAAAAATAAAATCAATAAAATCTATAGGTAATGTTACAGTCGTATGGATCCCCCAATAAATAGTCATAGTGTAATGGTATAACTATCATATGTGTAAAATAAATCGGAATAATAAGCGTTATCGGAGATAATAATAGTGATAATACATTGATAAGAATAATATAGATTATAGTAAGGATATGGTAAAACACTGCTAATAAAAAAATGGATCTCCTCTGCTAATAATAAATAGTAAAAAAAATAATACGCAGAATAAAAATGTAAAATCGTAAAATAAAATAGTTCACTGTTCAATAGTCACGCAATCACTTAGATTTTTCAAATAAAAAATGGCTTAATAATCCGCAACGGCTGTCCTTTTGAGCTGCTATACTTGGGCTGTCTGCGTCCTCATGACCATACTTCGAGATAGCTGTTGCTTCACCCCCTTCCGGTAAGCTGCTCTTAGCTTTAAGAATAGGACTTCCATAGCTGCTGTCACCAAAGCGTACATCGCTATTCTCATGTCCATCGGCATCCTGATTTCATCCTGCTCTACTATGAAGTTGGAGTTCACCACACCAGTATCGGTGACCTCCGCCTGCTTAGAGTTGGATTTGCCCATGTTATACCGGATTCACTGCGGCATCGGCAAACTAAAAACTTATGACACGCGTTGCGAATGGTAGGGTCGCCATGTAGAACTCCTTTTATACTATCGAATAAATACTCCAGGTAACAGTAGAGTTCTGTATTAACTTTTACTATAGTACATCAGATGGTAAAGCTACATGATGTATATTCTTATAATCTACGTACACGTAACAATGTTACTCAGTCTTGTATTCTCTCTCGATATATCCTATATTGGTATAGGTTCACGGCTCGGTCGTGTATCAAAACATTGCACTGACGAGGTTGACTAAACAAGGTTTTAACCTTAGCCTTGCCGACCGTGTCAGGTATCGCGTTCATTCAAGCTAAACAATAACACTACGTGAACTGCATAATGTAAATAACCTTCGTCTGGACCTCGGGCTAGTCGGGATGTTTTAAAGATCTAATTTGTGAAATACCGAGTGTTTCTTGATACACTACACAGGGTAAAATGAGGATCTTGGACGAAAACCCCGTTCGACCAGGAGAGGAGGGAGAAGAAGCTAAAATAATTAATTTCGGGAGAACGGGAAGAGCTACGGGGTGCGCGTCATGGGGGCTACCATATGGGGGGACCCATATGGGCTCTAATTTAAGGAGGGATTTTGGGGAAATACCGTTTTTTGCCGATATATCTGCAACGGAGCCTCGGATCGAAAATCTGACAAGCGATGACCTCATTTCACGGGGTCATCAGTTTGGGAAATTATATCCCCCAAACCCCACCTCCCCGGATACTCAAATTTTTTTGCAAAAACTGGGGAAAAAATTGAAAAAACGTAAAAAATTGTTCGGAAAGTTACGAAAAGGATTATAAAACGAATTAAGAAAAAAAAATAATAAAAGAAGAAAGTTAGAGAAACGCGGTTTTCGGCGAAAAAAAGGCGAAGGAGTTCGGGGATGGCAAAAATGGGAAGAAAAAAAAATGCTTTATGAAAAAAAAAAATTTTTACAAAAAATGGAAAAAAATTTAAAATCAAAGTAAAAAATGTTCGGAAAGCTAATAAAAGTATTATAATAATAAGAAAAAAAAAATACAAAAAAACAAAAGGTTGTTCGAAGTTATTAAAAGTACATATTATAGAACCAAATAAGAAAAAAAATAATAAAAAAAAATGTTCGGAAAGTTATTAAAAGTATTATGAAACTAAATAAAGAAAAAAAATTTAAAGAAAGTTAAGGGAAAAAAGGATTTTTTTTAAGTGTCGAAACCGGAGGCAAAAGTTGAGAAAAAATAGGTTAAAAAAATTAAAACTCAATTTCTAACAGTTTCGGTTAGTTTTGTGTGTTTGCGCCCTGGAGCGAGTGAAGCGAGCGAAGGGCCATGCATTGAAATATTAGACATTCTAAAATAGTAAACCAATACGGTCCACTGAATTGCTATCAACGGTCTGGTAGTGCAGTAGATATTGTGCTGGTAATACGGCGAACTGGGCTCTATTCCCGTCAGTGGCAAGTCATTTTTTTTTAAATTTTTTAAGGTTGTTTGTTTTTTTTTTGTATTCGGGTTAGTGTGGGTTAGTTTTGCTTGGTTGCGCCCCGGAGCCAGCGAAGCGAGTCATGCGTGAAGTGAAATATTATAATACTCTGACCACAGGACTGAAAAACTTTTATTTAATCAAGATATTTAGAACAATTAATGCAAAAATTATATATTTACTTCCTCAATTTGTTTTACAAAAATGCTTCGACCGTCCAAAATAAACATTTTCAAATTGCGCGCCAAGTCACAAGTACCAAAGCTGTCAAGATGCTCGCCAGCCAAAATATCCGGGCTATCTCTGGACGCGAGTATCAAGCGGACGTTTTGCGTAGTAGGAGGTGGAAAAAAGATTTGAGGCTATTTATAGATAGTTTCATATTTCATAATATATTCCTAACTTTCACATTTTTTTCACGAAAACGGTCAAACACTGGCTGACGGTCAATTACTGGTACAGGTACAGCGAAAATAAACCTTAATGATATACTATATTATGATATTTGCCATGAGACTTCATAATCGTGAAACCGGACAGCTCAACCGAACAACGTGTGTCATATTGAAAATATCTATTTTTCAATATTTACTAAATATTACCAGAATAGGTTTGCTTTTCCCTAACAATTCGTCAATGTTTGGTTGTTCAATGCTTAGTTGTATAGTCATATAGTAGTAATCCGCTTCATTTCGCGCATTTGACCGGAATATTGTTAAAATCATTTCATGACTATTTTAATCCAAAACTATTATTTTGAAATATACAAGCTCTAATATTAAACATTAAGAAGGTATTAAAATATACTTAGGCATAATTTTGGTTGCGGGTAATCTAGTGTTGTAAATAAGTAATATAAGTAGAAACATCTTGACATATTTGGACAGGACCATACATTACTTTAAAAATCGTAGACCGACTTATCTTTAACTGCGGTTGTGGCATCCACTCTTTTGCTGTGTAAATATTTAGCTACCTGGCTTAAGCTGTATAAATTGTGGGAAAATAAGAAAAAGAAAATTGCAAAAGACAAGTGGATTTTCATTATTGCAGCCGCAGTGCGACGACCACCATCAAACAAAACCAAACCTGACAAAAAAGAACAAAATCGGAATCAAACCGACTTTCATCTAGGACCTTTTGGACCGTTTATACAAGAAAAACAACCATCCAAAACATTTGGACCACTTACAGTGTATGCTAATGAAGATAATACGTCGAATAACAACGTAGATCCTCTAAATAGACCTCATTTGCCTCACATACTTGCTGAAGAAAATCCGTTCATTCAAGTTTCTGAAAATGGCATTCCTAATAATGATAAAAAACCGCCGAAACCTTTTAAAATGTCTAACTTTGGAGGGCCCCCTCCGAATATACCTACACTTTTCAAGAGGCCTCAAAATATTAACAAAACTGAGCAATTTTTGAATCCACAAATTCTACCTGGTAACGTACCATCGGGACCACCTAAAATTTCGTTCCATCCCAGCGACCATCAAATATCAGTTCACGGCCAAGGCAATACAGAGGATCTTCTGCAATTTTTGCAACAGCATCCGGAAATATCCAATCTTCCTTCTGGGTCTGTTTTAGAAATCCACAGTTTGCCTCCTAACAAACAAAATGTTCCATCGAAACCAGGGAATAGCCATCATACATTCCCTCAGATTAATGACATCAATTTGCTTCAGCCACATTTAAAGCCTATTCAGAAACCTCCACTCGTACCTACTATACCTTTGCATCCAGAACAGGGTCACCTTCCTCCAGATATTTCTTTGGAACAAATTCTACAAGAGCTTCATAAAAATATTAATCCCCAAGGTCATAGTCCATTAGTTCCTTTTCCTCATACCCCGACCTATATTGGGCAAGATCTCGATAGTAACGGAAGCAAGACAGCGAACAAGACTGCCAATGTTATTAGGCCTCAAGGTAATGACGGTACTGTACTACACATAATTATTTTTTATTCAAAAAGTATAAATGTGTATTGGTAACTAAAATTTACGTTATATATTGTTGATTAAATTGTAGTTTTTGAAAATATTTTTATTAATACATGGAGCAACAAAAAGATGGCAAAAACGAGTTGATATCGACAGGCGAAGTTAGTTTTCATACGTCAAGTTTTATTAAGAATACGTTTAAAAAATATATTATTTTGTTGACAAATTTTGTTGTCAATATATTTAAACAAAGTACATGGACATAATCAAAAAGCATATTTTAGCGGTGAACTTATAGAAATGAATATAGTAAGTATAATGGAATTTTCAACTTTTGTCTTCTTTAGATGCGTTCAACAATCATTATCCAGATGATTTTGCTTTTAATCAACCTCGTGATGATATAACTGTCCACATACTAGAAGCAATAGATCCACATACCATTAGATTGGCTTTCATGGTTCCACCCGTAATTGTTGGCCTACACGGAAGAGTAGAAGTCAGATACACTTTCAAAGAGTAAGTTTTATCACATAGAGCATTCATTGTAATAGGGCTTTTTATTGCATATCTGGAACCTTCAAATTTTGTTGTCTTTTAGATAAAGGTCTATCACGATATACATTTTTTGGCAGGTAACAAAAATAAAAATTATCTATGTGTACAGTAATCTTACTGATCATTAAATATCAATTCAAGGCAATACAGAGGACCCAGTATATAGTATAAGTATACATGCGGTGGCACGTGACAATTTTTATAGTACTCTGTAACATATTTTATTTGTTTATCCAAATAAAACGGAGGTTAATTTTTTTCAGTACCGACGATATCAACTCCTGGGAACTTCAAGTGTTTGCCCCTCCAAATGACTTAATCGCAACACCTTCTCTCGAGTTTGATCTACTTGATCTGGTTCCAGATAAAGAATATAAAATCAAAATTGCCATCACTCTTAGGTAAGTTTTTAATATCTAAAACAACGTCTATAATTTGCAGTTTTGGGTTTATTTCGAAAATATTATTCCTAGTGTACTACAAACTCCATTTTTTGATTAAAAAAAAATTGACGTTATTAGTTTCCCTATCATCTGATTGCAACACGTTTTTCTTATTAAAGTTGAAAGGTAAGCAAATAAAGATTTTAATTAAAACAAACCTAACACCGGAGAGTCGTTTTTGCAATACCCGGCTCCGGAAGTGTGGTTCTAGAGCGCCACCAGTTCTTACCAACTAAACTGGAAAAGCTCCGCTGGTGTTGTACGGGGTAGTTAGGCACGCTTATCAAACAAAGAAACTCAATCAGAAAACACAATCTAAATTTACGAATCAATTTATTACCTTCGAGGATTTTTTTAACAGCAACAATCTTACAATGAAATTATGGCAATTTAAAGGCGACAAGAATTTTATTTATGAGAATATTTTGGAAAAAGTTTATGAAAATTGTTGTATCCAACAGGCGAAGGAATTAGTATTAAGTAATTAGTAATAATGGTACAATATGATGATTGCACTGAGACCAATTGTTAACTCGGTACTGTATGCCTACACCTAAATGATCTAAACACTACAATTCGAAGTGATCACCTTATTACATATATGTATGCGTGCGCTAGTAACTGCACTAATTATAAATGTAGTGGTACTAATATCAATTGATAAAAGGCCACAATAATAATATCAATCGACCCGATAAACAAATGAATAAATGAAGAATAAAATTATTGAAAGCTATCTTAAAGCTTGGCTGTCAATGCTTGATTTATATTTAAAGATTAAGAGCGATTATATCATTCGGTCAGAAAAACAAATGAATGAATAAAATTAATCTATCTTAAAGCTTGCTGAATTTATGTTTAAATATTAATTATTAAAACAATCGGCAAGAAAAATATCAATCAAATATATA